>JAJSOF020000013.1:164633809-164763809 GCA_025594305.2 Periplaneta americana | reverse complement strand
AATGTACGATACACGAGCGGTATGTTTTCTTTCAATTCTCGGAAATTAAAAAAGCTCAACTACGTTTCGCTTTTTCAAACTTTTCCTCGAACATGAAAACTTCAACATACCGCTTTTGTAACGCATATTACTATTTCCATCTGTAGCGAAAGCTTCGTCCATTGCAATCCATGATTTTATTTATGTCGTTAGGGTTGAAGATACAGGGGCCATTTTAGTTAGTTAAAAGCAGTAGATAAACTCACTTGCACTTTATACTGTAAGTACTAAAACTAGAGAACTGAGTGAAATTAATGACACAACAGTACAGCAAGCACTGTTTCGCTTTACTGGATTAGGAGAAAATAAAAGGAAATATAGGACACATGCATTTTAGTTGCTCCCTGTGAGAATCAAGTACCTACTGAAACCTCAAACTATAGGCATTTGCAAACTGTTGTCTGAAAAGTGACATTCCTGTTTCATTCAGAAGGGTAGGATTATTCCAGCCGAGAACCATACTTTCTAATTGCTCGGAAAATCCCATTTCCGTATAGGTCTACTAAATTTAAAATAAAGAGTTCAAGCAGTAACCTGAAAGTCTCATGTCAGACTTGACATGGGTTTTCCCTGGAAGGATTAGGAAGAGGGTGGGTAATGTTGCAAATCGCATGGGAACGGCTTGTTAAGACGTTTGCAGAACAATAATTATAGTTCGAGACAAATCATGTCGTCCTCGTCCCATCCACCGCATGAAGGCAACGCTACTTTGAGTGAATTTTACAGTACCAGGTAGTTGTATGAGAAAGGTTTGCCTTTTGTTCACTCATATTTACGGTGGGCGGTATGAGGTGAGTGCCTCTATTACTTCCTGGAACTAAGGATATTACGTTTCGTCCCAAAATGTATCCTTTCTTGGGTACGTAAAAAGGCTTTTTGAATCTGTGTATTTCAAATTGTAAACTTCCCCAGCAGAATTCCCCCCCCCCTTTTCAGAGAAGTAAAAATGAATGACACCCCTAAATATGTAGTTATATGTAATACCAAGCCATAATATGTAATGTGTGGTAAATATGTAAAAATATGTAGTATCAAATTTTAATATAGGCTATTAATGGTAATTACAAGATTCGCAAAGATTTGTTATTTATATACGGTTAGGTTGAAATTAATATAATATGTAATTACATAAAAATCCGGTCCCTACCCATAGCTTTTCCCTTTCTGAATACAGGAAAACAAACTGTCAGCACTCAGCACCCACATGGGAGTACCAGGAAATACAAGAATACCGGCAGAAACAAAACCAATTTCCTGGACATTCCTACCAATGTATGGCGCCAGATAAGGCTCGTGATTCTAATAACGGTGCCTTTCATTGGGGTATTGGGAGTTACGTACGTGCGTGCGTGATACAGCATATTAGGGGACAGTAAGATTGAGTTTTTACAAAAAAAATGGCCGAAATATTTTTCGGTTTCTTGTACGAAAATATTTCTCGAGATCTTAGGAAGTTGATAGCAAGCGTTTTTTGGCTCTGCGTCTTTTCTGAGCTCCAGGAGCGATTTTTTTATATAGGCCTGCTCCATATATCAGTATTGTATCTCTTTTCACAAAATTGCCCTTTTCTCGAAACTACATTTTTAATGTTCAAAAAGCTCCACGCGTATACAGTTTTCACCAAACTCGAAAATATTCGTATGTGTCCATGTATACCGGCTAATTCACGAGGATTTACCGTCACTTTCGGAGCTTATTTCCGAAGACATTCTGATTAAATGGCGATCTTACTCGTGTTAATTATGTAAGCATGTGTGGCTTACAGCTGTTTCGGTGTTACTTGACACCATCCTCGTTTTCAAAATTTATCCGCATATCATCAGCTAAGTACAAGATCTCATTATAACAATTTACTCATTATACCCTACCACAAGACATCTTTATATTCTTCATCCTATACAGTTTCAGTTGCTAGAAATTGGAACTCGCTTCCGAGTGATATAAGGGGTTGTTGGACAATAACTTCATTTAGGTCAAAATTACATAAATTCTTACTTAACAGATGAATTGCTGATTAATATTTGTTACTTATAATGAAACTAACATCTGTCCATTCTTATTATTATTATCTTTAATTTCTCTAAATACATTTACAAAACCTCTAATGGCAATTGCATTAATATTCTCATTATAGAAATATATATTCTTCCTGTAACATAGTCCTAGTAAGCTTATATTAAATTAATTTTCATCATTTTACTAGCTATCTCAAATATTAAATTAATTATAATTCATTGAATTAAATTAGCTCATAAATTAAGTTACTACTTTACCTTATAGATTTATCTAAATTTAAATAAATGTGTAGTGAAGATTATTGCTGGAGAACCTTTTAAGTGTAGTGAAAATATTTGTAATTTAAATTTATGTATTGTATTGATTAAGACTGGTTGAGTGGAAGAGAAGGCCTTATGGCCTGAACTCTGCCAGCGAAAATAAAACATTATTATTATTATTATTATTATTATTATTATTATTATTATTATCCTCAGAGCCTACTAGATCTCGGCGCTATCTCAACTTCGCTGCTGTTGTGTGGGTGCGTTCGTGTGATGAAGAGTTGTGTCAAATAGTGTGTGTGTTCTGAAATTGAACTGGTCAAATAGTGTGTGTGTTCTGAAATTGATCTGAACAGATCAATTTCAGAACACACACACTATTTGACACAACTCTTCATCACACGAACGCACCCACCACAGATCAATTTCAGAACACACACACTATATGACACAACTCTTCATCGCACGAACGCACCCACCACAGATCAATTTCAGAACACACACACTATTTGACACAACTCTTCATCACACGAACGCACCCACACAACAGGCAGCGAAGTTGAGATAGCGCCGAGATCTAGTAGGCTCTGAGGATGGTGTCAAGTAACACCGAAACAGCTGAAGCCAAACATGCTTACATAATTAACTCGAGTAAGATCGCCATTTAATGAATTATTTATATTCAAGTGTTAAAAGTAGTGTACGAAAGATTCAACATGGATTAACAATATTGGTTTTGTTGTTTAGGAAATCATTCCAAAATTTTTTAATTTAATAAAACACATATAAAGTATTTATTTGTATGTTTATGCAGTTAGTGACCTGGTCGGCAAGTTGGTATAGCGCTGGCCTTCTATGCCCAAGGTTGCGGGTTCGATCCCGGGCCAGATCGATGGCATTTAAGTGTGCTTAAATGCGACAGGCTCATGTCAGTAGATTTACTGGCATGTAAAAGAACTCCTACGGGACAAAATTCCGGCACATCCGGCGACGCTGATATAACCTCTGCAGTTGCGAGCGTCGTTAAATAAAACATAACATGTTTATACAGTTGACAATATGAGTGAAACATGATTTCCTATATTTTCCTCAATTAATGTGTGTACATATAACATTTTCTGCAAAACGTTTATACGTCGAAATGTTTTTCCTCCCAAGAAACCATATAAAAGAGAACAGTGAAACTGTAAATTGGTAGATACATGAAATATAATATATGCCAGATTATTATATTATATTAGAAACGTGAGGGACAGTTTTCTTCGTTTTCTGAAAAATTAATATTTTGTACTTGTCCGGTTTTTGCTATCAACTCTCCATTTAATACCTCAGTCCTAGTGTCCCTTAACTTGAAAGGTACTCGGTGATGTATACGAAAACAATACCTTAAATTAATTTACGAATGGATAAGGCGTCTATGTGAAACGAAAAACACAGTTAAGTGAAAATTTTTGGGTAATGTGTACAATAGCAAAGACTCCTGTATCCGTTAACAGTTCCATGAATTAATGGGTGAGAGAGTATAACGTGTGAGTGTGTGTATGTGTGCGTGTGAGAGCAAGCGTGTGCGTGTGATGCAGTCAACAAGTTAACTTAAGTCTCCCGTATCTGTTAATAGATCCCTGAATTAATGTATAAGGCAACAGACCATGTGTGTGTGTGTGTGTGTGTGTGTGTGTGTGTGTGTGTGTGTGTGTGTGCGCGCGCGCTAGACGCGATCAACACCTAACTTGAAAGTGCAGAAATGTAAGAAATCTTCTGTATCTCAATAATGTTCCATGAATTAGTGTCTATGAGTGTACAATGGTGTGTGTTTGTATGTGATGTGACCAACACGTTACCTTGAAGGTTATTGGTTGAAATACAGAATTACAACAAGGATCTAACTATAACAGTTCCATGAATAAGTGTATGGGAGAGTATACATTCTATAGAACGTCTCTGTGTGCGCATATATGAGTAGAGCTTCCGAAAACTTGAATTTTAAGTTAGCCTGTTGGTTTATACCCGTCCGCCCCTGTGGATCTGTGGCTAGCCTACGCGCTTTCCAGCCAAAATAGTCCATCATTTGATTCTGAAAAGAAGCCCAGAGCTTTATCTCCACCCCACGAAACTGGGATATTGTACTTGTTATGTGACATCTTCTCAGTGTCCAGTGACGCATTCTATCCTATTGGCCTGTAAGTTGGTGCAAGAGATAAAATAGACATACTGCAGTAAAAGAAACTATCTAATGTCCCTTCAAAAGGAACAGTGAAAATCGGAGTGAGACAAGTGGCCAACAACTTGGAGCTCACATAGACACCACCTCTCAGCAACAACTCCTCTTGCAAGGACGCTCTCCTTCAATTTATACATAGGAATAAAGAAAGAAAAGGTTGAAACCCATATCATAATGTATGGTGGTTAATGATGGATAACTCCATTCCATTATATTATCATTATCTTCATTATCATTAACATTATTATTATTATTATTATCAGTGTAGTTTTAGGCGTAATAGATCAATCATTGACCAGATATTTTGTATTCGACAGATAATGGAGAAAAAATGGGAGTACAAGGGTACACTGCATCAGTTATTCATAGATTTCAAAAAGGCATATGACTCGGTTAAGAGAGAAGTTTTATATGATATTCTTATTGAATTTAGTATTCCCAAGAAACTAGTACGATTAATTAAAATGTGTCTCATGAAACATACAGCAGAGTCCTTATAGGTCAGTTTCTGTCAGATGCGTTTCCAATTCACTGTGGGCTAAATCAAGGAGATGAACTATCACCTTTACTTTTTAACTTTGCTGTAGAATATGCTATTAGGAAAATCCAGGATAACAGAGAAGGTTTGGAATTGAACTGGTTACATCAGCTGCTTGTCTATGCGGATGACGTGAATATGTTAGGAGAAAATCCACAAACGATTAGGGGAAACACGGGAATTTTGCTGCAAGCAGGTAGGGAGATGGGTTTGGAAGTAAATCCCGAAAACACAAAGTATATGATTATGTCTCGTGACGAGAATATTGTACGAAATGGAAATATAAAAATTGGAAATTTATCTTTTGAAGAAGTGGAGAAGTTCAAATATCTTGGAGCAACAGTAACAAATATAAATGATACTCGGGAGGAAATTAAACACATAATAAATATGGGAAATGCGTGTTATTATTCGGTTGAGAAGATTTTATCATCCAGTCTGCTGTCAAAAATTCTGAAAGTTAGAATTTATAAAACAGTTATATTACCGGTTATTCTTTATGGTTGTGAAACTTGGACTCTCACTTTGAGAGAGGAACAAAGGTTAAGGGTGTTTGAGAATGAGGTGCTTAGGAAAATATTTGTGGCTGAAAGGGATGAAGTTACAGGAGAATGGAGGAAGTTACACAACGCATAACTGCACGCATTGTATTCTTCACATAACATAATTAGGAACATTAAATCCAGACGTTTGAGATGGGCAGGGCATGTAGCACGTATGGGGGAATCCAGAAATGCATATAGAGTGTTAGTTGGGAGGCCGGAGGGAAAAAGACCTTTGGGGAGGTATTCCCTTAACATCAGCCTCGTACTTCATGCCTGGAACTCCCATTTATCTGATGCTATGACGTATCTATCCGTGTGACTGCATCAGTTGGTGTGCCTTCCGTAGGGGAAATCTTCTTTGTACAAACGTGCAGCCTAAGTACATTGTCACTGGCATTTCCATACATTAAATGTATGCTCGCGTAGGTTTCCTTGTCGCAGCCTCTTTCAATTTTGACACAATTTATAGGCACTGTTCCTGCTATTTATTCAGTCTCAGACTGCTGTAAGAGGGTGAGGGGGGGGAAGGAAAAATGATATGCGTATAAACAAACAAGCTAATGGCGGGTTTTAGGAGAAACTTTGCATTATTTCATTAACTCAGACATTTTTGTTTATATTAATGTGTAATTTTCATATTCTATCACCTTTGAAACACCCTGTGTTATATATGTACAGGGACATCATTTTATTTTTACTTCAATTTTTATTGTACCTGAGTTTTGGAATGTACTTCACTCCCACCCCTTCTACTAGTAAACTTCCAACCGTTCACGACACAGACGAGGGCGCGTAAGCAGTACTGAGTTATTGAGTATAGTACGTTCCAGAAATATGTTCGCGTTTTCCAGTGACGAAAGAGCTTTCAATATTGAATCATATTTTCGTACAGGTAGGCCTACTTTCGTCCGTTTGCCTAGTCGCATCCCGGTTTCCCCCACCTGCTTCTGTTCGCCCCTCTGTTAAGTCTAGTAGCTGGGCTATCTTAGCTCTTTTCTGAAAACATTAATTTCTGTTAGGAATTGAATGTCTACGTAATATTATACAAGAGTGTTTAAAATAACTTAAATAAAAAGGCCTCGTTAAGTAATTAACTGTCACGTGATTCCCCCTTTCTACGACCCTGCGACAAAACCACTTGAACGGACAGTAGATAGCATTTCTGAGTAATTTTATCTTTTCGGATCGGGCAGAAGTGAAGATTGAATTTACAGTACGTAAGGTACTCTTTTATAGAGTAGGTACAGAATTATTTCAACGAGTTACTCGTACGAAGGACGAAACTGGTAATTGGAATTAGGTACAATAGTCTATAGTGCGATAATATGCACAAAAGAACTGAAGCCTGTATCGAAATGAACGGCCACCATTTTCAAAAATGTGTTTAAATATCCATATTATGATTATTTTTCAATTTAACTTCATTCTCTATATTGTACGCTAATGTGCTGTAACAGTACAATGTACACTGCATAATTAATACGTCCGAATGTATAGCTCAATTCGTGTGTAAAAACACTAAGTGTTAATACAGTACTGTATTTTGAGTAAACAAAAACCTAATGAAAATTATCAAACTCAAAATTGCGATATTTCCTAGTTTACATAAATGGATGAACTACATTTCTTCCCTCCTATACCTAGTAAAGTGATTTGTATTTTACGCCATTATCATCGAACTCCAGTCGTGGAAGAGGTAGCAAACGGTGTTTCCTGTTTCAATCGTTAATAGAAAGGTATAGCCAGGTTAATATAAAAAATGTTAGTAAAAATAAAATGATGTCCCTGTATATTCATGTGAGAACAATCTGAAGTCTAAATTACTTGCGAAAAGTAACTCATGTTGTGAATGTGAAGTAACAATATCTTAGTTTTGGGAAATGTTGCAGTAAACTATTGATGTATCTCCCAATAAATTATGCAGTGTATTACATGCTTACGAAACCTTCGCTCGAAAGTATCCTGACTATGACGTATTTCAAACTTGTTACGTAATAAATGTAGAGGTAGTTTAATGAATGGTTACACAGTAATATATATATATCGCGAAGCTCTTAACCACAGGATACTCGACTAACACGATCCTTGACGATGGAGTCTAGAAGAGAAGTGCTTACGTAACAAAATGAGAAACAAGTAGGTATTTCAGCTAAAGTTATGTATTGAAAAAGTACTCTCTTGCTTTGCCTATCAAGATTAGGCCTATAAAAGGCTCATAATTGGCCTAACCATCGCTTCTCTGGTTGTCTCGCATCTCTCCAATCCTTTGATTTGTAAATGCCTGACAGGAAAATCTCAAGTTATTCTTTGAATTTTTTTTTTTCATTTTAACTGGTAATGTAGAATATCTACTGTTTTACTCATACTAATGCAGAAGTTCGTAGCGGTTTTTCGCTGTGACTAAAGTTTTTATTTGAAATGAACAGAAGGTAAGACGAATCCTGCAACTTGTTCATTGCCGAAAATGTCTGTTCACACAAGTACGATATTACGAATGGCAACAACATTGCAATAGCTTTCTTTGATATGGATGAGTAATGTTCTGTAATTCTTAGCCAGGAAGAATCCACACGATCAATTGGTCTCAATGCCAATGTAGAATCAAAACACAAATCAATTAGTTCTTTTCTTTCTACTGCCGTCAGATTCAAATCTTCAACTTTATCGGAAAAATCAAAAGGTGTCATAATCCAGTCTAGGTTTGTTGTGCACAGGGATGGAAAATAGTTTTGAATTTTTTCTTCCCGGTTCACAGTATGCTCGCCAATCAATTGTTTCAACTTTTCAGCTTCATTTCCCGAAATGTAGGAAATTCTGCAATGTAGGGATGTTCGATAGATCTCCTTTCGAAAGAGAGTACTTCCAAGAATTGAGTTTCCGCTGGAAACCTTTAATTTTGTTTGTCTTGGTAATTATATTTTCTTGGCGTAGACTATTTGCAGTGACAAGTTTAGATCGTTCAATTTTTTTAATATGTCTGCAAAATAAGCTATGAATTAAGCGCTTACCCGTTACTGATTCTCGTAATAATGTTTAATTATTTTTTTTACGAGACAAAATTTCGCGACACGTTCATAAAATTTTGCGGCACACCGGTTGGGAATCCTAATCTAAAGTGATGTCATAAGTGGAAAATTCCGAGAAAAAAAAAGCGTCTAAAATCTAAAGGCTCATTCACAATGAAAATTAAACATAATGTAAGCGTTAACTTAAGAATATAAACGTTACGGTAAATCAAGAAGTCATACCATCATTCACGATGGGAACATAAACATAACAGCAAACATACTTGGTAACCATGGAAACATAACAACGACGCCATTTCCTCATATTCTGTCGTTTATTTCAAAGCTCCACGATTGTGTTCTGTTTGCAAATCACGTAAGCATAAGCATGAAAGTTTGGAGTTTGAACACTTTCATGTTAACCTCTTACGGTAATGTTTATGTCAATGCTTATGTGAATCATTGTGAATGATCCCAGTTGGTAGCGTGGCCGCAAACGTGTGTATTTATGTTACGGTTATGTTTAATTTTCATTGTGAATGGGCCTTGAATGTCGAAATGTTTGCAGCTGAAGTCAAAGTCAAAATACAAGAAACGCATATCGGATGAAAGAAATCGATTAAGCCCAAAAGGACCATCTCGAACGATGTAGGACATAGAGAGAGAGGAAGAAAACCGAAGCAGCGCGATTCGGAGAGCCCAGCCGAGTACCTCTACCACGAGTACGTGGGAAATGAATACGATTCAGTAGAAGCAAACACACGTGAACAAGGGTAGATCTCAAGAAGAATGCAACGAAATACAACACGAATGGACTAAATGAAATTAGAGGACAATAAAGCATACGTTTGTTACTTCTCATACCGCCGTCCTTTAATAAATAAAATTCTACTTACAGTTAACTTGTATTTCATTCCAAATCAACTTCTACAACAAACCCCTTGCTGCCCAATACGAATCATAAAACCCCGCGGGTGAGTCGCCGACACAGTCTACTCCATTTTTTTTAAATACTTTGCTTAACATTTCAGATGTCTCGTGGTTTTCCACGTGGTTGGGGGGTACATCAATAGACTCACCAAAGAGCCGATTGTTTAGTGTCCTAAATTGAGACATCTCATCCTACCTATGATTTTTCGGTGGTTTTTCTAAAATCCATGGCGCTACAGCCCATGAAGGGCCAAGACCGACCAGCCGGCTGCTGGCCTCACGTCCACATGCCGAAACAGAGTTGGACGATCATCCAACCAGAATGGAGGTATCGTGTGGTTAGCACGATGATCCTCCCAGCCGTTATAACTGGTTTGCGAAACCGGATTTTCGCTACCTAGCGTGACTCCCCAAGGGCAACACGATGCTGGGTGGGCACCGGTCCCATACACTGGCCGAAATTTCATGAGAAAATTTCTTCCCCTATGAGGATTCGAACCAGCGCGCATTCTGTAACGTGAGTCCTAGGCGGCATGCCTTAGACCACGACGCCACGGCGCAGGACGGTTTTCCTAAAGCGCTAAGACAAATGTCGGGATGAACCCTAAAATAAATGGGCCACGTGTCTACATCCTCCTCCCCACAAAATTTTGTTGTTGTTGTTGTTTTTTTTTCCCTAAATAAATTTCTTCGAAATAGGAACCTTGGCTTTCGCATATTGCCCTGTATACAAGGGCGAGTTTAATGGACTTTCATTCGCAATGCGAAGGGACACGATAACTTTCAATTTGCAGGCTTACATCTTCCCGCATTTCTTCTCCCGATGCTGCTGTTATGCTTCTCTCCCTTCTCTCCTTTATAGACTATGGTAGCTATTATGTCCATTTTCAATTTTCACCTTCAAAATTTTGTAGGGTTCCTTCAGTAGAACGGCGATACTCGGAGTGACACACGTGGCCAACAGCCTTGGAGCTGACATATTCAGTTTTTCTCAGCCTCGAAGTCCTTTGCAGGGACTCGTTTTCGCGTACCTTTCAATGTTTCTCCTCCTATTTCCCATTTAATTAATTAATTAATTAATTAATTAATTAATTCAATCATTCATTCTCCACGTAGTCCGTCTCGCTTAATTCTCTATTAATTAAATATTGTGACAGCGACGTGAGATTCGAACTCACGACCAGCGTCCCGCAAGAAAGCAGATCGCGCGGAGCACGGAGGAATGGCGCGCGGCGAAGAGGGGAAAGGGCCAACGCGGCGAGAGAGTGGAGCGAGAGTGCGCGCGCATCTGGTGCTGGTAGAGAGGAGAGGGCTCTGGCTTTTTCTGGAGTGCCATCTCTAGAGACGCGTGGAACCTTCGAGGCTACGTCGCTGTGGTTATAAATTACGGACGCGAAGGAACGACAGCAGTTTGTAGTTTTCAGTTGATTAGTCAGCCAGTCAGTGAGAAAGCCAGAGCAAGCAAGCCAGTCTTGTGTACCGGAGTTCGACTCGAGTGTGCGTCCGCATCTGCGTCAGCATCCGAAGGCCTGAGTTCGAGTGCAGTGGACCGCAGTTGGAGGGACCTGAGTTCGAGTGCAGTGGACCGCAGTTGGAGGGACCCGAGTTCGAGTACAGTGAACTGTCTCTGAAGGTCTGTGGTTCGAGATACTGTGAACTCGAGTGACTGAGATAGAAGAACTGTGAACTGAGAACTGGTAGTTCTGATTTGTAAATAGTGCTTTGTAAATATTAGTTAAGATTAACAGTTCATTGTTGTGCGTAATAGTCCAAGTAAATTGTCATTGTCGTCGGTGGAGTGCTATAACGAATACTGTGTTGAGTGAAGATCCAATTGTTGACGAGAGCGTTTAAGGTGAATTGTAGAAAGGAATTATTGTTGTGACGAATAAATTACATTGTTGTTACTAATAAAATTCACAATATCTAATCATTTGATACGAAGTATTTTGAATATTGAGGTTCAAAATCTGATGTTTAAACATCATAAAGTAGCCTATAATTTGGAATTACTTTGTATAATCACATCTGTATCCGAACGATTATTATCGCCGCGGCCTCATGCTTAACATGTCGGCATCATACAATAACGTGCGGTGTGCTTTTAAACATAATTTTGCCGACCGATTGTTGCTCTGTAGGTTTCACTCTAAGCGTCACGTTGTCACGTCTACTTCCTCGATAAGAATAAGCACTAGTTTGTTATATTGTTAAATGGCTATTATTATTATTATTATTATTATTATTATTATTATTATTATTATTATTATTATTAACACGGAAATTTTACTTGAAGCAAGTAAAGCGATCGGTTTGGAAGTAAATCCCGAAAAGACAAAGTATATGATTATGTCTCGTGACCAGAATATTGTACGAAATGGAAATATAAAAATTGGAGATTTATCCTTCGAAGAGGTGGAAAAATTCAAATATCTTGGAGCAACAGTAACAAATATAAATGACACTCAGGAGGAAATTAAACGCAGAATAAATATGGGAAATGCGTGTTATTATTCGGTTGAGAAGCTTTTGTCATCTAGTCTGCTGTCAAAAAATCTGAAAGTTGGAATTTATAAAACAGTTATATTACCGGTTGTTCTGTATGGTTGTGAAACTTGGACTCTCACTCTGAGAGAGGAACATAGGTTAAGGGTATTTGAGAATAAGGTGCTTAGGAAAATATTTGGGGCTAAGAGGGATGAAGTTACAGGAGAATGGAGAAAGTTACACAACACAGAACTGCACGCATTTTATTCTTCACCTGACATAATTAGGAACTTAAAATCCAGACGTTTGAGATGGGCAGGGCATGTAGCACGTATGGGTGAATCCAGAAATGCATATAGAGTGTTAGTTGGGAGACCGGAGGGAAAAAGACCTTTAGGGAGGCCGAGACGTAGATGGGAGGATAATATTAAAATGTATTTGAGGGAGGTGGGATATGATGGTAGAGACTGGATTAATCTTGCACAGGATAAGGACCGATGGTGGGCTTATGTGAGGGCGACAATGAACCTTCGGATTCCTTAAAAGCCATTTGTAAGTAAGTATTATTATTATTATTATTATTATTATTATTATTATTATTATTATTATTATTATTGTTAGTTTCATATACGAGTACGTTGACATTCTTAACTCTTAATAATAACTCTTTAATAATAATTTTTAGTCACATAATCTACCTTAATGTTCGTCCTCAGCACAAGACATTGCAACCTCGGTTTTAGTCCACGTGGATTAGACAAGTAGATGTAATTTTATAATGGAAGCAGCTTATTGGTTGCTATATTGAAATTGAGGCGAGTCATTCGAGCGGCGACATAAGAAATTGAAAACAATAATACAATTAAATTTCAAAGACCTGCTGAATGTTATGCACGAGGCCGCTCAAAGACCTGCCGAATGTTAAGCATGAGACCGCTGCGATTATACTATGCCTAAAAATAATTTTAATAGAATATGTATTTATATAAAATTCTTCGAATCAGAAGTTCCACTGTCAATTTTTAAATTTCGAAAGGACTTCTGAAATAAATAGAGCTTTAATCTATTAATCTACCTTGACAAAATAACACAAGCTTTAAATAACTTAACATACTCTCACGACCTTCATATTTCGAGCATGTGTTGAAATTATCCTGTATAATTCATTCTTTCGAACAAGAAAGCGCACGTTTAATCGTGAAATTTAATATACAGACCTCTGTATAGGCCTACACGTAACGTTGCATGCCTATCTAAGAAAAGATTCCAGTCCGGACCTAGTCGTCGTCACTGTTTCTTTTTCTTAATAAAGTGCTCTCATAAAGTTCGTAATTGCATTATATGTCGCAGTGACGTTCACTGGAGTTACTCGTTTCATCGATCCCGGAAGTCCCAAAGCCAGCAATATTATTATTATTTCATTTATTGATGGCATATGGTTATGTAAAAACTGACGATGTTCCTTCCAAGTTTAATGCAAATCAGTCTGTCGGTCAAAAAGTTTCACAGTAGAAGGGCTGCCTGCGCACACATACACATACGAGCCAGCGCAAACACAGTATGAACATTTTATAAGACTACTTTTGTCTGCAAGTAAAATGAAGTGAGCTGAAATCTTACATAGATTGTAATTGCTTGAATAATCTTTATTGGTTAGGTCGACATAATTCTATACGAATATTCAATCAACTGCCATATACTGAAACATGAGAAACTGTGGGAAGTTGTCAACGACGCTTTCAAATTACTGACATTTTACTGCGAGTGTTGCAACAATACGTGGGTTAGTTGTGAGTACCCCTTAGCAAAGTGGTAGGAATAACAAGATTTGATGACCTCGTTTCTCGTCCTACAGCATAACATGTCTATGCCATGTCAAGTAAGTGCCCTAACGAAAACACTGCGCTCTGCTCTCTTGCATGGTTGGAAATTTGTTTCGTCAAAGACTAGGAAAAATAACACTGGTAATAAATGTCTGGTCCTCCTGATTAGGGGTTGATTCGACTTCATTGTGGCTCATTAACTATAGAAAAAAAATGCCGAACGGATAGCTTATCACGTTATGGATGGTTTATTGCGGTGGTGCATAAATTCATAGCGTTTTAGTTTCCCATGGTAACAGGACATCTATACTATTAATAAATCTGTAGCCAAAATTTTTCTGGTAATTTTCGATTTTCCAAAAATAATTGGTGTTAACATATATAATTAACCATCCTGAAACCGAAAATAGCTTTTTTGAAATTTTTGTTTGTATGTCTGTCTGTCTGTCTGGATGTTTGTTACCTTTTCACGCTATAATGGCTGAACCGATTTATATGAAAATTGGAATATAACTTAAGTTCGTTGTAACTTACATTTTAGGCTATATGGCACTCAAAATACTTTATTTAAGGGGGCCCGAATTAAATAAATCAAAATATCTAGCTTATGATTCATTTTCATGAAAAATGTTACATAAAAAAGTTTCTTTAAAAATGATTTCCGGTGAGTTTTATTCTATACAAAATTTTGATAGGACTGATATTTAATGAGATAAATGAGTTTTAAAATTACAATAACAACGCCATCTAAGGCGGTGTACTGAAATAAAAACAAATGACTTCGTCTATAAGGGTCCTTGGACAACAACAATCGAAAGCTATTAAACATAGCCTACAGAGAATGTTTCTGTGTTTGTATTAAGTAATATCGGAAGCTAATTAATTGTTTAATTATTATTTCACCATTGGAAAATATAGTTTCTCTAGATGGACATAATTCTACAATGTTATTACAGTAACTTCTGAAACATATAGCAAGTAATATAAAGTATACACATTAGAACTAAATGATACGTCAATCTTCATTAAACTATGGTTGCATGTAATAACAATTAAGAAACATGTTAAAGGAATTGTCATTGTACCAAATGATTGCTCTCTGGACCAAAATGACCGCATTTTAATTATTTAAATACAATTTAAATTAAGTAACATATTAAACGATTTATCCTTCTATCAAACACGAATGTTCCCTGGATCAAACGCCCTATTTTAATTATGTAATTACTTTATATTTATTTCTAACAGGTGCAGCGGAGCGCACGGGTACGGCTAGTTTGTAATAAATGAAAGTATAGTAAAACGATACGAACTTACGCTACAGTCCAATAGTTGGGAAACAGAAGTGGGATGATCTAGTTTGTTGATTGGGAAATGCAAAGGAAAATCCAGGGGAAAAAAGATGTTAAAACTTTGTCACAATTTGAAACTTGAGCTATGTTCTTCAATATGAGTTTTTAGGCTTTCACGGGCATAGAAACTGTATGTTGTTGCAAAATGCCGGAGAAGTTCCAGGACATGGAATACCTGTACTGCAGAGTTTAACAATTATGTCCAAAGTAATTCAAATTAACAAGTTTAACCCTTGTAAACTGTTTCCTCCAGAATTACGTAAACCCTGTTTGGGGCCGTTTATTACCCCAACATAATTATGCATAGTTATCATTTGTTCTTCAAAATGACGGTCGAAATATTACAATTTGTCAAAGAAAGGAATCGGTTTATGTAATAATAAACATATTTGCTCCAGGACTGAAATAATTACTAATTGCATGTACATTTTATTCAGTTACTGGCACGTAATTTTTATTATGATTATTTCACATACTGTATTAATGAATAACAATTTAGACATATAAAATATGGATAATAAAAATACACTAATTTGTAATAAATAAGAGCAGCAATACAGTTTCAACACATGATTAGTAATGCATAATATTCTGAATGTGTGAAAAAGGTAAAGGTATCCCCGTCACACGCCATGAAGGCCTGGGGGGCATGGAGGTAGAGCCCCATGCTTTCCGTGACCTCGGCACTAGAATGAGGTGGTGTATTCTGGAAGTGTACTGAGGTTAATTTACAAACGTGTGTATCAAATGATGGACCGCAAAGTACTAGTCAGTAGTGCAACTTGCGTATATCATGTAGGTTCGCAATGTAAAATTATTATTTAGCAAATAGGCCTAATTATATTACTCTATTTCAGTAATAAATTGCGATTATTTATTTTAAAATAAGTGAAAGATTTCACAGCTTACGTGGTCGAAGACGTTGCCATGGAAAGAACTAGAAAAAAATTAGATAAATTTAACGGAAAATTGCAGTACAGCTTAATCTATTACACATTCCCTGGAACCACACTACTGTATATACTTGTGACCTTCGTTTCCATTGCTTACCCCAAGAACTCTAAGTTCTACTTCATCTGCAGAGGAAAATGAAAGCCAAACCTCTCTCTTAACGAGCGAAATTTTATGAATAGGATAATAGTACATTATGCAACGAGCCTATAATGATAGTAATTAAGACGCAAGTATGGATATTTATGAAACGGGCGCAAGCGAGTTTCATAATATTCATACGAGCGTCTTAATTACCATTATAGGCAAGTTTCATACGACTTTTTATGTTCGACCATATTTCTAACTTGAAATTATTCAGATGCATACATTTTATTTGTATCTGACAAGATCGAAAGTGACCTTGTTCTAGGTCGTGAATTGTGACATGTGCGCAGACGCGATAGTATTGATTTTTTCCGAGGAACAATAATGTCATTGACCTTGATGTAATCCCGTTAAACTTGATATAACCTTGATTATTGAATTCGACATTGAAAAACGAGATGACAAATTGAATTTATTTGAATAATATTTACAATTAACGCTAATTATTATAGTAACAGAACATAACCTTGTGCGACAGTATTGGATTTCCAGCCCCCGTGACTTTTCGCTAATTCTCTTTCGATTGCATATCCGAGAATAATCGATACTTGCGGTTTTATAGCGGTACAAAGCTGACTTGTCATTGGCTGAACACCTGGAAGCTGAGTTGTCATTGGCTGAACACCTGTACTTTAATGAGTAGGTGTAATTTAATGACATGCATTGAAGGACTGCTACCAGGTGTATAATTACTACATTTCGGCATGGTCGAGCATAAATATCTTTATAGCTACGTACGAAAGAAATATATAAAAAGTAGATTAATTAATAAAAAATTCGTTGTCGGTAAGTTGGTTGTTGCTGCGGTTAGGGATCCGTTAGGAAACACACGTATTTCTTTGACAAAGACAAATGTATGAGCATTGAAGAAGTTTAAACTGGCAGAGAAGGGGAAATGTAAGGTGATGAAAGAGACCTCCTTCGCCACAATCGCGCATAATCCTTATGGTATGGAATATCGTCTATTTAATAACATGCTTTTGACAGACTACGTTCCGATGGACAAAGTGTGATGATATTATTATTATTGTTATTGTTGTAGGAGATGGAGGTACTTTAAAACAAACTTAAATTCAGTTCGTTTGATTACTGATATTTGAGAATATATATTTTGGGAATTGAATTTTATTGGAGATAGTTTTTTTATTTTTTTTTTATTTTAGTTGGTTATTTAACGACGCTGTATCAATTACTAGGTTATTTAGCGTCGATGAGATTGGTGATAGCGAGATGATATTTGGCGAGATGAGGCCGAGGATTCGCCATAGATTACCTTGCATTCACATTACGGTTGGGGAAAACCTCGGAAAAAACCCAACCAGGTAATCAGCCCGAGCGGGGATCGAACCCGCGCCCGAACGCAACTTCAGACCGGCAGGCCGACTGAGCCACGCCGGTGGCTTTGGAGATAGTTACCCAGTCTGAAATATCAAGATGGTAACTGTCGCTTTTTCTATGCTCTTGCCGAATTAGAATAAAGAATATAAATAACAGAATAAAGAATATAATTACAAAACAAACAAGAGAAATAGAAATAAAATAATACAATCAATATAAAAAGAAGATACAGTAGTATTAACAAAATTTGAGACCGAATGAGCAGCGCTCGGTCGCAGTTCAGATATAATATTAAAATAAAAAATAATAATAATAAAAATAAATAAGTAAAATAAAACAGGAACTAAAATATAATTACAGCGGCAATGGAATTATATAATATAATATTAACACTAGAGAAGAATAATATCGCACGTGAAAAGTAGGACTATATATATTTCAAAATTATAGAATACAAATATAATATAGATCGATTAATTCATACACATAGGCTATAAATTTATTTAATCAAATTGAAGATATTAACACGTTTCTAATTTTCTTGTTATATGTTAGTGGGTTACATGTTAGAAGTTCTGGGTGTAATTTAAAGCATTGTACAACCGAGGGCCAAAATTAATGCTATGCTTTAGACCAGCAGATGTGAGACATTTAGGTTCTACTAATGTTGAATTAATATTTCGTCTTGTGTCATAATTGTGTGTCTGTAATACAAACTTATTACGATTTTTATGATAAAATTTTAACAGCGTATACTTATAAATTTGTTCAATATTAAATACATTAAATTCAGAATAAATTAATTTAGTTGGATAATCGAAACGTTTCTTCAAACAAATTTTAATTATTCGTTTTTGTAGTAAATTTAACGGACTAAGATTAATTTTTGTACTTCCACCCCAAACAATTATACCATATTGAATGATAGACTGAATAATGGCCAAATAAACATATCGTAGAACTCTAATAGGTAAGTAGCATCGAAGATTAACGAATTTATAAATTGTTTTACGAAGCCTCTTACAAAGATAAGTAATGTGATGAGGCCATTTTAAATTCTGATCAATAATGATACCCAGATATTTGACATACGTGGCTTCTTTCAATGGTGGACATTTACAACTTTTGGAATCTAAACAATTTTCACTGTGTATTATTAGTCTATATTCATCGCTAAATTTTAAATTTTGAACACTGGCAGCTGTTAACGAAAAAGGAACCAAAGTTGATTTAGATATATTTAAAGAAAGGAAGTTGGAATTAAGCCAATTTTTAACAATGTTAGCACCTATATTAGCATTTCTATATGCTTCCTGCCAAGAAAAACCACTGAAAATAAGTACTGTATCATCCGCATATGAATATATAGATCCATTAAATTTTTCTAAATTTTTATTTAGCAGATCATTAACATATATTAGAAATAAAATAGGTCCCAAAATTGTTCCTAATTCCTTTCGAGTTGTCGAGCATATACATTAATATTAATACATTGCAACTTACAGTAAGTTTCATGTACTGTAATTTTATATTAGTTTCGTTTTTGTGTTAATATATTTTATCTTTAATTAAATAATGGTTTTTATGATTGGGAACTGATTTCAAATCTTGAGGGTGGAATTTGTAGTTACTAAATTGTTTGAGGCAAAATTACTCAATATATTGAAGATTTATGCAGTTACATAAAATTTAAGCATTCCTCTGTCATCGTCTTGTATTGAATCTCAGAGACAATTTGCTTAGATTGGCGTAGTCGTCTCTAATGCACGATACTCAGAGCTACCTTGATGTGGTTGGAGTGACTTCACCAGCGCGGTGTGTTGAGAATCAAGCTACATCTATTGGGGCTGTCTATATTAGCACGTGCTTTGATTGAGCAAATGTTCATCATGACAACTCTGAAAGCTACATTACTTTGGTTGAAGCAGTCTTCTTCATGACATAGTATTCAGTCACCTTGACTTGAGTGGAGCAGTCTTTATCAATATATGACACCGACAGCAACAGTTGTTTAACATGAATCTGTGATACTGAGAGTCATCTTGCTTTGATTGGTGTAGTCTGTATCAATTTGTACTATTTAGAGCCATCTTGATTTCATTGGAGCAGTTTCTCCGAGCACATCTTTTTCATTGAAGCAGTCTTTATCAATCTGTGATACTGAGAGTTATCTCATTTTCATTGGAGCAATCGGTATCAACGTGTGATACTGAAAACCATCTCGTCTTGATTACAGCAATGTTATGTTTTTATTGAGAGCTACCTCGTTTTTATTGAAGCAATATTTACCAGCGTATGCTACTGGTAATAAAATTGCCATATTTTGATCGGAACAATTTTTGTCAGCAAGTAGTGCAGAGAGCCGCCTTGTTTTGTTTGAAGCAATATTTATCACCGTGTGATACTGATAATAAAATTATCATATTTTCATCGGAGCAATTTTTGTTAGCAATTGGTGCAGAGAGTCACTTGGTTCTGTTTGAAGGAATATTTATCAGCGTGTGATACTGATAAAATAAAATTACCCTGTTTTGATCGGAACAATTTTTGCTAGCAAGTGGTGCAGAAAGCCACTTCGTTTTGTTTGAAGCAATATTTATCAGCGTGTGATACTGATAATAAAATTGCCCAATTTTGATCGGAGCAATTTTTGTCAACACGTGGTGCAGAGAGCCACCTCGTTTTGTTTGAAGCAATATTTATCAGCGTGTGATACTGATAATAAAATTGCCCAATTTTGATCGGAGAAATTTTTGTCAACACGTGGTGCAGAGAGCCATCTCGTTTTGTTTGAAGCAATATTTATCAGCGTGTGATACTGATAATAAAATTGCCATATTTTGATCGGAGCAATTTTTGTCAGCAAGTGGTGCAGAGAGCCGCCTCGTTTTGATTGAAGTAATATTTATCAGCGTGTGATACTGATAATTAAATTGTCCTATTTTGATCGGAGCACTTTTTCTTAGCAAATGGTGTAGAAATCCGACTCGTTTTGCTAGCGTGTGATGCTAAGAACCACCTTATATTCATCTCCTGCAGCAAAACTTTTCTGTGCGTTGTTTTGAGAGCTATCTTCCAGATTAGAGCAATATCTATTAGCATAAGCTGCCGAGAGCTATCGTTATTTGATTGGAATAGTTTTAATCAGCGTGTGAACCAAGAGCCACCGCACTTTTTTTGGAGTGGAGTCACCTTCTGACTGGATGGAACATTCTTTATTAGCATGTGGTGCTTGGAGCCACCTCGCTCTGATTGCAGCAGTTTTCATCAGCGCGTGGTGCCCAGCTTTGATTGGAGCAGTCTTTATCAGCGCGTGGTAGCGATGGATCTTGAATCGATAACGCCGATTGTTGAGCAATCAGCTGCAGAGTGGCAAGAAATTCGAAGCAGCGGGAAGGGCGGGGAGGGCAGAGTGAGAAGAGGTTTTAAACCAGCTCATGCATAATGAAGCGCCCGAGTACTGCCGCGAGCAGCGATTCTGCCACACTAGACGGGCCGTGATATGCGTCAGCATGACGCGAGATGCAGCAAGCACATGTGACAATTGACGTGAGAGTCCTTCAGGTAGGAAAATATCAACTGGTGCTTGTTCAGGAGCATGTCAGTGTTGACGTAGGGGGAAGGATGGAAGAAATAAAAATATTGTTACAAGAGAAATAGTAAAGAATGAACAAGAAAAAGAAGGAAATAAGTAAACAATCAAATAAAAAGGCGAAAGAAAGATACCAGTAAAAGTTAGGATAAAATAAAAGGAAAGAATGAAAAACTATGCAAAATGATACGGAAGAAAATAACAAAACATGAAGAAAGATATATATTATAATGAAATCTCACTAAGTAATGAATTATTAATATAAATAAAATAATAATACATTTAGCTTCACTTATGAAAAGGTTGCCAGATTTGACAAAGCGTATTACATATAATTTGTAAACACACCTAAAAGGTAAAATGATATACATTTGAAACAGTTAGGGAATCGAATATACAAAATGTCAGAAAAATTTACACCTAAGTAGCGTTTGTGCTCATTTACAGTTAAGAAAGGGGGGGAAATATCATCAGATAGGTTAGAATGATTTGAATGCCATATACCGCGAGAAAATAATAGTACGGATTTATTGGCATTCATATCTAAACCAATCAACAGCCATCGGTTAAGATAACTTGAAATTTCCATTATCACTCCCGTACAAGTGATTTCTCAATATCTGAACCGATCCTTTGAGGGCACTAACGGCTATTTCCTTCACAGTGCTGTGTGTTAGCCCCAGGTTTTTACATTTGTTGGCAAAGAAGGAGGGTATGGTACCTCGTGCTCCCACCATCACACCTATTACATCAATATGGGACAGGCTATATTTACAGTATGTTATGCACGCTGTTTTCACTTTATTTGGTAAAACTTCTAATATATCCCTTTTGTTCTATTATGCTGACGTATAAAACGTGAAGATGTAGTGGAAAAATTATGATGGTGGTGGTGGTGATGGTGATAGTGATAATGATAGTGATATTAGTAATAATGGGAAATTGAAAGTTCTCTATAGGGAACATAATCCCATAATATTCTTCTCAATATAGGCCTACATTCTATTGTTGAGGTGAATCAAACCTAGCCTGTCTGAACAAATATCACAAGCACCATTGAATAAAAATATACTATTTTTCATGAGCTAATTTATAAACATTTACTTCTGGAGGTCTTCAAAATAACTAGGTTGTCATTCTCATTAACAATTTTTGTAACTTTTTCCGTAAAGAGCTTCAATATAATTTAAGAGTCCACTGCAAGAATGATGGATGTCATTTGGAATACATTTTGCAGGAGAAGCGATTGAAAGTTTGAAATGCTTGGCGCTCAAAGCTTAACTGTGATTTTTCGATCATTACTGGACAATGACCATCAGTGTTAATGCCATGTAACTCTCTATGTACATTCTATATGTCTTAAGCTATGCATTGACAGTCCTGGTTCATTTTCGACAAGAAAGTGACATCCATCATTCTTGCAGTGGACTCTTCAATTGAAGTTGTCTTTAGCAATAGGCCTATAGCTCTATGTTTCAGAATTACTGGTATGCAATTAGTTACAGAAATGGCGCAATTTTTTATTGACCATATCGCAAGTGAACATAGAGAACTGGTGAAAAGAATGATCAATCTGATTGACAGGAGGCGAATCATTTATTGGAATAAATATCTAGACGTGTGGACAGACACGGTACAGATCACCTGTTGGCGCTAATGTCTAGTCAAGCGGACATGTACTAATCGTATAGGTGGGCAACATCTAAGTAAATGGTTGGAAATTAAAGATTTTGCTTAATAGACAAGAGCCATATTCATAGACATTCTTAGCGCGGGCTTCCGGTGGATGATCAGCGAACTAACGTTTTTCGTATTCATAAACCAGTGCTAGATATATGATATGATATGATATGATATGATATGATATGATATGATATGATATGATATGATATGATATGATATGATATGATATGATATGAATCCTGTACAAGTAATCACTCGGTAGCGGGGCTTGAAGTGAGGTTACATGAGATATTGCAAATTGAATAAATGTCTGGCCAAGTGAACTGGTGTGAACATCATCTAGCGAGAAATTGTCTGATCAAGTGACTGGACATGAGACATCGCTTAGCGAGACAAATGTGTGAACAAGTGAACGGACATGGAATACCTTCTAACAGGGAAAGTGATTGATCAAATGAATGATAAGGAACAGATCACCTGGCCACCTAGTGAGGAAAAAATATTGGATCAAACTAAAGAACATGAAACAGATCACATGCTGACAGAAATCTGTGATCGAATGAATGGATATGAGAAAGATCACGTAGCTAGTATAATGATCAAATGAAAGTACATGAAACAGGTCACCTAGTGAGACATATGTTTGATCGCGTGAACAATAGTGAAAGAACAAATATTTGATCAAGTGGATGCACATGAAAAATGCTTGACATGAACAATATCTGGTAAAGTGATGAACTTGAAAAGATAACCTTACAGAACAAATGTGTACTAGTAGAGGGTTATGTGTAACATTAGATGCTGAAATGAACTATTTTTTTTAATATCAGCCCGCGGGATAAATACCTGATCAAATTTACTGATATGATATAAATTAACTAAAATAAAGCAGATTGAAGAAAGAGAAAAATGTCTGGTTAAGCATACGGACATCAGACAGATCACCCATCGAGACAAATGTCTAAAAAATGGATGGACCTGAAAGACACTGCCTAGCAGAAAAACAGTTTTTGGTTATGTGATAGCTTACTTAGCAATCATCCATACTTCATCCCATAATGTCTGACATGCGACGTAAATATTGCCAGCAGAGGATAGAAGTATATTGCTATTGAACCAATGGCAGATGTCTCATTGCAGACTTATCTTGAAGTTAGACGGTCTGAAGCATTTAACCCCGCCCAACTTGAAGACAAGCGTGGAATGTGACCTCTGCCATTGGTTGAACAGCAATTATACTTCCATCCTCCTCTGTCGGAAACGTTTACATCTTCTGTCAGACATTATGGAATGAAGTATACTGGAAAATGTCTTGTCAGGTGGAAAACATGAAGCGGATTATTTTAGGACTAATGTCTATATTGCGTTCTGAGAGGCAAAGTAAAGAATGCCGGCAGAGGAAGGGAGGAAGATAATTGCTGCTCAACCAATTGCAGAGGTCACATTCTAGACTTATCTTGAAGTTGGGCGGAGGTGTAACACTTCAGACCGCGTAAGCTTAGGGTGTGACCTCTGAGTTGAATAGCAATTATCTTTCTCCCTTCCTCCACCGAAATTGTTTACTTTGCCTGTCAGACATTATGGAACGCAGTATCGTTAATTGGACAATATGAAGCGGACTTTATAAGCGACAAATATCTGATCTCATGAAATAACTATATGAAATAATTCATGAGAAAATTTTTACATTTAAATAAAGAACTTTAAAATGATCCATGTAACGAAACAAATGCTTTCTGAAGTACAGACCGATTGTTTAGTCCTGACAGCTCAGCGACGCGAAAGAGGGGAAGTAATAGAAGCAATGGGGAGAGTTCCGGATTAGAGATAAAAGCGAGCGGTCGGTAAAGGAATGCAATACAGCTTAATTGTACTGGAAACATACCGCTCTACCGCACGCATGACATCCGATCGCTCCGAAGGCAAGCGAGTGAATAACCCAAACACCCCTTGGCGTAACTAAATGGACTTGCCTGACCCAGGCGCACATCTCCGGCGACTGTCAGGACTAAATAATCGTACTGTAACAGAAGCGAAACAAGCACCTCGCGTCATAGCGGGAAAAATTCCTGGTCTGCTTGTCAGACTTACAGAACTTCACTTAATGGGACAAATATTTGCTACAGCTTTAAACGTCACCCATCTAACAAATTTAATGTTGGTCAAGTGAACGTACATGAAAGAAACATCTAACACTATGAAAATTTGGTAAAGTGGACGGACATGAAATCATCTGGAGTGGACGAATATGAAGTGGATAACCTACAGGTATTATTAAGGAACAATAATTATTTCTTCTTTATTCTTAATCTCAAAGAAAGCTTATAAGCTTTAAATCACAAATCCAATATTCACACCATTCATGATAATAAAATAGCAACCTTAAAGGAACTGAACGATATAAAAATTGAGTGACGTACATTGTGACGTGGAGACCAGGAGTTGCACATGAGGGACGCGTCTTCAAGAATTCGACTCTGCAAAGAACAAAGGGGAACATGAGACATGGCACTTTGTCTGTCTGTCCGTCCACATGCAATAATATTTGGATCGGAAAAACTGGACTGGAGATGTAGTCAGTAAAAATGTCAACATTCTAAAAATACTAAATTAACACTCTGGAAGAAAGAAAATTATTTTCAACTTTAATTAGGAACGAAATGCGTTCCTTAACTGTTTAGCAGTTCGTATTAGCACTCTTAGACTTGACCTGCTCGAAACATTGATGGATCCTTATTATTTGGAATATATTCAAGTAGTTCATTTCTGTGCAGTGGTTATAGTATTCAATAGTGACACATTTGTGAATAATAGACAATTAATTACACGAATATATTGTAAAGTTATAAATTAAAGGTAGTATTAATATTTAATAAATATTATTCTATATTTAATAGGAAGAATAATAGCAGAACTGCAATTTTCGACCATAAATGGGGCTAGCAAACACAACATTCTGAAGGACAAAAGTGCCCTTGTCATTTTCATTTACACTGCAATTTTGTACAACAATTCTTTATTAATACCTGTATACATTTTGAAAAGTAGGAGAAAATTTAAATTGCTTATGTTTTTGCTATTTTATGCAACCTTGAAAATACGGCTACTTTCAATTTTCAGACAAAATTAATTCTATTAGATTTTAGCTTTAATTTGTAACGGTAACAGATAATGATACGTTAATTCCATTGGAATGGAGTTTTATTAAATTAATTTTATTATTTTTATTATTCAATTTCATATTTCGGGCCAAGATTTTCAGCGGCCTTCCAACGGTTTCTTATACGTATGATTTAAGAGGTGGCACATACAGTTTGAATCATTTCCAAACGCTTGTAGCAGGACTTTAAAGAACCTGGTTCATTTACAAATTCATGGAAATCAGAAAAACCTTTCGTGTTAACATAGGCCTAATATGTCACAGTTGCTGAAGTTTTACACGAAACACAAAATTCGTAATAATACTACGTTAGTCCCAACACGAGTGAACAGAGATAAAACCATTTTCACAAACTAAAAATTTGAACAATTGAAATATATCGTACTTTAAAAACATTGTGTTCTTTCTATTGGGGAGTATATAATTGTTACTTCTTTCACAATTTTGTTCCAATTTAATTTGTTTTCTTACAAATTAGTTTATTTTTATTTTATGCGTCAGTGTAAAATCTGCGAATAGTAAGACGTAAATTTATTGGATTTTCAATCTGGTTTCTTATTTTACTTTTAGAGAACCCAAGTTGAAGAACTGAAGTAAGAAGTAAGATGCAAGTTTATGAATTCTCAGAAATAAGTTTGTTGGCATTCCTGTCCCAGAACGTCTTGTAACAGTAGCATTCAATCTAATAGTTATCAATAGTAGTATAACCGATATGCATTCGTAATTATCTAATACCAAATCGTAGAAATTAGTTTCCAATTACTATTTTTCTTACGCGATAACATGATGTAATATAAAATATTAGGCTACGTTTAATAGAATCATTAAGACACAGTTTTCTTCAAATTTTAATAATTTTCTGAGATTATATATATATATATATTTTTAAACAAACTGTAGTTGCTGAAGTTATACAAAGTAGAATGTGACCAGTGACATTTCTTTCATGGAGTGATTCAATGTGATGAATGGAACCAAAAAATTGTCATTTTATTATTTGTGAAGCGGATTTTGAGATATTTTAATTTATATTTTAGTTTATTTATTACAGTATTAATAAATCTTTTATGCAGCTTGATTACACAACTTTTAACACTGTATCACTAAGGGATAAAAATATATAATAGATATTACTTTCACGTGTTAATGAACTAGTTTAAAAATAACTTACTTGACTAGTTTTGGTATTGGGAGCCATTTGCAGACCGCATATTTATATGGTTGCTTCATGTCACACGATAATATTGCTTGTTAACATGATAAAACTTACTTCATTGTAACTAGTTCCATCCTTTTCATACTCAGCATAAAAAATAAGCTATTTTGGACGTAAAATGAACTATTGCAAGTTTTTTTTTCTGGCGTAAAACTTAAGATTGCAAAATGTTTCATGTGTAATAGACTGCAAAAATGTGAAAGATGCACTCGAAATTGTAACAAATAACCTGTATCTTTTCAAATTATAAAATTTCATAAAATTTTCCTTCTCAAAACTACCAGTTTTTTCTAATACGCATTTTTATCGAATCAGATTCAGAACAGTCTCTATGAATATTTGCACTGAAACTGTATAAATTATGAAGATTTTAATTTAAATATTTCTTAACAAAAACAGTGGATTTTATTGATAACCGATGTAAGATTTTCAAAATGGCATTGAACATAAAATAGTCCACCTCTGTGGAGTAATGGTGAGGATGCCTGACCGTAAACGAGCGGACCCGGGTTCAAATCCTGCTTGGGACAAGTTCCCTGGTTGAGGTTTTTCCCGGGTTTTTCCTCAATTCAATAAGAGCAAATGATAGGTAACTTTTAGCATTGAACCTGGACTCATTTCGATGGCATTATTACTTCATTTCACTCAGACTTTGGATGACCATAGCAGTTGAAAAAGCGTCGTAAAATAACCAGTTAAAAAATAAAATGGTTGAACAAGTCAGTACTTTTATTTATCTTCGATTTGGTATTCCGCACTTAAATTACAGTCGTGGAAAGCAGAGCAAACGAGCTGCTCTAGATGGGTATTCATGAAACCTGACAATTTATTTTAACAGTCATGGCTTTGGTAAATGTCTGGCCGGCTACACCTGTCTTTGAGTCAATTTGTCAAACCCTACACCTTGGAATGGTCCCATTTTAATACAACGTTCCTGAGTCCACCGTGAAACGAGCGGGCCCTGATTGGGACAAGTTATTTGGTTGAAGGGTTTTCCCTCAACCCATTAAGAGCAAATTCTGGGTAACTTTCGGCCATGGACCCTGGATTTATTTCGCTGGTATTATCACTTCATTTCACTCAAACTTTGGGTAACCATCACAGTTGACAAAGTGTTGTAAAATCAACTAAAATTATTATTGGCAATTCCTCCTTACAAGATATATTTGCAATGCCGCGTCAGATACGAAATCCTGGCGTCAGATTTTGTCTAGAGTCTAGATCATTATTGCCTGTCCGTTACCAGTAGGCCTATCTGCTGTTTCGTTTCAAGGGTAGAGGTTGCCCGATGTTAAAGGTTTGTTTGGAATCTTTTTGGGAAACTTAATCGAAAGTATACCCCTGCGGAGGCTGATGATCAGACCTTCAATCTGGTACGCAGGCGGCCCGGGTCCCAATCCCGATCAGACCCTGGATTTTTCATTGAAAAATCCATGACGCTTGTGACGCACAAGGTCACAGTTCGGATTTTTCTCGCGGTTCTCTCGTTTCCCCATATTAGACGTCCGCATCATTCCGTCAACAGTTCCCCATTTCGTCATCATTCCATAACATTCCCGAACGCCGGCTGGCGACGCACGGAGGAGGCTGGCCTAAGGACGAGTAGGGAGGGTTGCCTGCTCGAAATCTGGGTACGCAGCGAACCTTAGTGTAGTCAGCTGGTGTGTGTTTGGGAATACGCCTAGCTTAGATTCCATCTTAAGCACAAGCACCGAAATTAAGTTTATCCAATATCGTCTCAGACCTCCAGATTCGGCGACTCTCGTGGCTCTTGTAGCTGTTGTAGGACTATCACGATGTCGTCACGATTCCTCTCTCGTCAGTTCTAGTTGGTCCAGAGGTCATTCGAGGCTCTCAGACTCAAATCCGGACGAAGGCGAAGGATAATTATTCAGCAGAATTTTATCATGCACTTTCGGCTAGTGTAGACTAGAGTTGGGCAACACGATTCTTTTTCAGAAGTCGATTCCAACGATTCAATCACACATTACGAATCGATTCTAACGATTCGTTCACGATTCTTCTCAGTCTGCGATTCCAACTATTCTTTTGAATCGTCAAGGAGTTCACGATTCTTCTCAGTCTGCGATTCCAACTATTCTTTTGAATCGTCAAGGAGTTCACGATTCTTCCCAGTCTGCGATTCCAACTATTCTTTTGAATCGTCAAGGAGTTCACGATTCTTCCCAGTCTGCGATTCCAACTATTCTTTTGAATCGTCGCAAGACACTTTCCTTTGCAAACCACGCGTAGAACAAAAACGTTCTACATCTCTCGCATAGATGGCATAAGAGGCGAGACATTGGATTGTCTCTTTCTCATTGGCTGGAACCATTCAGCATGACCTCCATTAATCTACAAAATTACCCAAGATAATGTTTCTAAATTATAA
Organism: Periplaneta americana; assembly: GCA_025594305.2. NCBI lineage: Eukaryota > Metazoa > Arthropoda > Insecta > Blattodea > Blattidae > Periplaneta > Periplaneta americana. The sequence continues at coordinate 164,734,111 of JAJSOF020000013.1, read as the reverse complement.
TTTATGAACTGAACCTTATTACGAAGTACATTTTTGCATTACATCTCTATTTAACTATGCAAATTTCAGGTTTGTGTTCATTATTTTCCATACTTAACAAATGCAGTATTTTGATTTCACTCTCACTCGGGAGTATTCGGCACGGTTCGGAAATGTCCGCTGACAGGTTACATCAAACAAGTAAATAGAATCGTGGGTTACGATACCATGTCAATTCGTTACTATTCTTTTGAACGACGATTCGTTGATACCACGAATCGATTCTTACGATTCTTTATTATTAGTCGTTCGAATGAACGATTCGTTCACGAATCGACCCAACTCTAGTGTAGACCTACAGAACCGGTTCCTATCTAGTATCGTGATGAATATGAGGTGCGACAGGTAGTGAAATATGGTTTCGAAAACCAGCTAGCCACTGGCGTAGCTCGGTCGGCTAAGGCGCTTGCCTGTCGACCCGGAGTTGCGGGTTCGATTCCCGCTTGGGCGGATTACCTGGTTGGGTTTTTTCCGAGGTTTTCCCCAACCATAAGGCAAATGTCAGGTAATCTATGCCGAATCCTCGGCCTCAACTCGCCAAATATCATCTAGCTATCACCAATTTTATCGACGCTAAATAACCTCGTAGTTGATACAGCGTCGTTAAATAACTAAGTAAAAATACCAGCTATAGGCCTAACGGCTGGGGGAATCATCGTCCTAACTACATTTGCCCCGTATCTGTAGGATGATCGTTCACTTCTGCTAAGGCATGTGGGCGTGAGGCCAGCAGTCGACTGGCTGGTCTTGTGCCTTCATGGTCTATTGCGCTATGAATGATATTATTATTATTATTATTATTATTATTATTATTATTATTATTATTATTAAATCTTTGGCATGGCTTTATCGTGTAAGGAAGTGAAGCTGTGGATCCCTTGTCGTAGATGTGCGGCACGTAAAACGAACTCTCTCTCATAGGGGACTCCAGGCAAAATGTAGGCTACCTGTCGTATCTCTCCCACATTCAGTTTTGACTATGGATAAAATCTGCAGTTTGAGGCATCGTTAAATTAAAATATTACCATGACTACCGTCGTTAGTGAGAAACTGTGGTTGTCAAGCTATACGGAAGCTCACTATAAGGTCAGAGGGGTGTGAGTTAGCTCAGTACAGTTAGGATCGTATTCATAAACGAGACTTTGGCTGAAGACTTCCCAAAGTCGACTCTCGCAGTAAAGTTTAACTTTGTTAAAAGTCCTATTCATAGACAATACTTCTGAGAATTTGACTTTCATTTCGATAAGTCGAGATTTGACGATCTTTTATGAATATTGGCAATCACAATTAAATTAATGAATAGCTGAAGTAGAGCAGGCATTGCAGCAATAAAAGCCATCTTTTGAGTCTCAAATCAGTGAAACAATTGAACATACAGAGGTGAGCCTGCCTGGAGAGAAATAAAAAATAGGTTGCAGCCACCAAATTACCCTTCTAGGAACGACCACTCATATAAATTGAGAGAAAGAATGCAGAGGACGGACACTGGAAAGTTTTCTTTTCTCAATCGTACTATCAGGGACTGGAATGCTTTACCTGCAGACTTACTAAAGGCTTTACCAACAACCAAAAATGTATTTAAAATAGGCTTAAGGACTTTACTAATAGACGGTAATTATACACAGTATTTAAAGGGTGTAAATGATATGTTGTTATTGAAGTGTTGTATCAGTGAAGAATTATGTTGTGTCAGTGAAGTGTGTTGTATCAGTGAAGAAGTATGTCGTGTCAGTGAAGTGTGCTGTGTAAGTGAAACGTGTTCCTGTCAGTGAAGCTTTATAGTTTATAGTGGCAGTGCATAGTAATTGAACAGTGAAATGTTTTTGAAGTGTTAGTGAAATCAGGATAGAATCAGTGAAACGTGTCGTAGTTCCATTGCAGTGAGTGAGTTGACAGCGAAATGAGTGTAATTTGAAAGATACTTGTGCAGATATGAACATATCATACTCGTGGGTTATATTTCGATCTTAGTTTTAAGATACAAATTAGATTTATTTCAAATGTTATTTTAAGTGATTGTTTCATTTAATTTAGTATATTCCCTGTTGTTGTTGTTATTATTATTATTATTATTATTATTATTATTATTATTATTATTATTAATTATTGTTAGTATTAATTATTAGTATTATTAATTGTATTTTTAATTAATAAGTTTATTATTGTAATTATTGAGTGTAATTAGTTACCACTGCCACCGGGTATATACCCACTGCAGTGTGAATAAATACATACATACACTATAAGGTCAGAGGGGTGTGAGTGAGCTCAGTACAGTTACAATCGTATTCATAAACGAGACTTTGGCTGAAGACTTCCCAAATTCGACTCTCGTAGTAAAGTTTAACTTTGTTAAAAGTCCTATTCATCGTCACTACTTCTGAGAATTTGACTTTCACTTCGATAAGTCGAGATTTGACGATCTTTTATGAATGTTGGCAATCACAATCATGGCCTTCTAAACGAATTAAATTAATGAACAGCTGAAGTAGAGTAGGCATTGCCGCAATAAAAGCCATCTTTTGAGTCTGAAATCAGTGAAACAATTGAACATCGGCAGACGTTAAGCGATTGTTGCAGCATTATATAATATTATTTCAATGTAAAATAATTGTGAAGACGTGAAAGATAAGAAGATGCCACCAATGACAGATTATGAAAGAGACATGCTACTAGAACTGGTGAAGACGTATAAAGAATACAAGTAAATATACAAAATCAATAGTAAACCCTTCATCCTTATACCCATAGAGCAATATCGAAGTGAAATAAGAGTATTATTAATGGACCAGATAATCCTTTTTATTATTCTATTATTCATCAGTGCATGTTGAATCGTGGATATTATTTAAGACGGTCCATTTTTAAAATCTGTATCTTGATTTGAATTCATTATCAACAGTAAATCTCAATAGAGGTTTTGATTTATCTAGAGAAAATCAAAACTCGAGTGGGATTTAATTGACTATTACACGATTAGAAGAAAGTATATAAAGATTAGAAGTAACGAAGTACTCTAATACAATAAAATATTGACTTACGATAATACAAAACTGCCTTCAAATTTGTACCATCTCAACATTATAAATATTACGCTAATTGATGGCAGTAATGTGTTATGAATAGCTGTTTTCTTATCAGTTGTGCCAACTATGGAATCTTCATTGAACTCTGTGGACGGTTACTGGTCAAGAAGGCTTTGTTGATTCAGTTTCATTTTTATTAAAACAGTTGCATTCCACTTCAATTATCCGGATCCCAGTAATCAACGTCACTTGACAGATGATTTTCACTAAATCTTAGTATTAAACAATCTCTGATACGTGACTATTCATAATATCATATAGCAGAAGCTATAACATAACCTAAATAATATAAACGAGTGTTAGAAAAGTTTTAATTATTGATGATGAAATAAACAAGAAACGTTTTAATTAACGATGATGAAATAAGAGATAAACATGAATAATTTTAAAAGAAACAATTATTGAAAGTAGGTACAATTTTCAAATTTGAATGTTTTAGTGGTTGGTGGTTCAGTTGATGTTATATTGGACGTGTGCGTAAAAGAAGTGAACTCGGTGATGTACATGGTGTATCCCTCAACTTATCAACTAATGGTGCTCATCATTTATTTGTAAATAGGGTTTCAGGGAAGATGCATAGCTATGACCAGTGATCTTTATTAATTCTTGTTCTTGAATGCCGATGCGAGTCATATTTGAAAGTGCTGTGCATCGACTGGAGTGGTTTGTAATTTTCTGTTTTTTTTTTTTTGACGTCCAAACCAGTGCAGTTTGAAATGTTGGCAAACAAAGAAACAAATGCTAGAGTAGTGATAAAAATAAACAAATGCTAGGGACGCAATAAAATTGTGCGATAAGCAGCCATGATTGGTTGAAAGACGTCCTTTCGTACCGTTTTATTGGTCAAAAGTAGTTTGACGTAGTAAAAGTGTAATAGCCTCTATAAAATTTAATAGAGTTTTGTACATGCTTAATATGCCGAGAAACATGAGGTGATTCAATAATTTCCTGGATGTTATCAATCTTTTCGGCAAATATAACAATTTCCCAAATATCAGCCATTTTTCTTATGTCCACGAACGAAAGTCAAAGTCAAAGTCTAGATTTTCGGCGACTTCGAAGTAAAGTCAGGATCGAAGTTTACTTTCGTCAAAGTGTCAACTGTGAATAGGAAAACGGCAACTTTGTACTTTCCAAAGTCAACTTTGGTCCAAAGTATCGCCTATGAATACGACCCTGTCTGTTTCTATGGTTTCTAAGACAAAAGTGACCATGTTCAGAAAGGTGAGAGTGTGATCTAGATCACATAGAATTAATTGCTATCATGTGCCTGCGGATTGTGAATGTGGAAAGTGTTCTGTGCACGATTTATTTGACAGTTTAAAAACCTATGGATTACGGGGTAGAAGTTCAACGAACGGACGAAAGCAACGTGACGTAACTCAAACGAACGTTCATCGTAGTCCCAGTCCCAGCCTAAGAATGGTGACTAACTGCGACGTTTGAGTGTGTGAGTTGACTTTAGTTGAGTGTCATTCGGTTTATATGAGGACGAGGAAGAGCTTGAGGTTTGGGAGGATGTAAACTGTCTCAGTGAAGCATTAAGGCTGGTTCACAATAAACCAGGAACGAGAACCAGAATGAAAACGAGAAGCAGAGCGCGTGAATATGAAAATTTTTGATTCACAATAAACCGAGAACGTAGACGACTATGCATATCGATATGCATGTCAATAACGATATATAAAGTCGATATTACGCATTCTGATGTTATTTGTGTATAATTGACCATTGGCGTTCTCTCATGAGTACAAGGAAGCCAACATAAACACAGGTTAACCAACTTCGAAATTTCAACTGAAACATTTTATTAGGTACGGTACTTTAAATATGCCCATGCAGCTTTATTATCACAACCTATTTTAAGTCTACCATAACGTAAAATAATTAGAGAAGAAACATTTGTAATAGAACAAAAATGAACACAACAGTAGTTATTAAATTGAAACGTGAATATGTAGTGTGTAATACAACCAATACAGTAATAAAATATGATTCACTTACGATCGGTGTTCAAAGGTGCAGCTATTGACAGCCACGTATTCTCCTTCATTTTCTCATCTTTATACGAGGCGCGCCGCTTATCGTAAACGTGAGGATTTTCCTCAACACTCAATATTAGAATCTCATCAAATAAAACTTGCTCCATGATGCACAGCACGGAACAAAATAATGCGTAGGTTATGTCACGGTCTTCTTGCTACAAAATATACGACGACAAAATAGTTTTTAGACTGCCTCAGCATGCTGGCTTCTAGATCAGGAGGTCCCGGGTTCGATTCCCGGGCTAGGCTCTCGGTGAATTTTTCTTGAAGAAGAGGAATTCCCTGGGTGTCTAGAGTCTGGAAATTTGTATGAATGTGAGTGTGATTGTGAGTGTGCCGGATTAATATAAATTAACCAATCATCACAATATAAAAATACGTCAGGACTGTCGCTGGGCAGTAACCTGAACACACGTTTCAGCGTCACATTGTTGACAAGTAACTCCATCTGTTAGCACAACCATAAAGCATCTAATAGATGCTATAGAGTTACCAACAACGAAAAAAAAAATAGCTTTTAGATGGCAATAGAATGAATCTAGTGGGCTGTGATCGGAAACGTGAACGCCAAAGTTGAAACTTGGCCAACTCTCCGTTCCCGATCCCGAGCTCCGGCAAGCTTTTCGTTAATTGTGAATGCTCACATTTAAATGTACACATTTTACCGTTTTTGTTTTCGTTCCGATTCTCGTTTCCGGTTTATTGTGAACCAGCCTTTACAGCTGGTTCTGTAGGACAGGTAAGGAATCTACGGCCTGTTGAATTGTAGTAACATCTTCAGCATGGACGGTGACGATTTAGGTAAGCCTGTGAGGATAGTAATTGAGAGTTTGAGTTGTGTCGTGTAGCGTGCAGTGGCGGCTGGTGTGAGGGCGGTGATGAGCCGGCGGTTCGTGAGGGTGTTCGGTGCGGCAACACCCAGTCCGGCTGCCGTCCCCCGGGACCGAACAAGGGGTCAGGCTGATAATAATGTGCGGATCCATTACCGGGATTTTCACAATCATCATTACCATTATCACCAGCACCATCTTCACATCGGCAGGGTCTCCCCTCTCGACTGGCACGCACGTACGTACGCACGCACTCACGCACGCACGTTGTCGAGGTGCGTGATGCGGCCGGCAGATGTCCTCGTTCTCATAGCCACTCAACAACCGATGCTACCCCTTCCTTCACTTAGTATCGCCCGACCGCCCGTTAAAGTGAAGCGAGTTTACGTAATTTCATGGCCACTCAGTTTCCGGATATCGAGCACTTGGTTAGTTCCTCTCGACACTGTTTTCTCTGCTCGTCCAGAAAGGAATAGTGGAGTAGCGAATTAAATGGGCTGAAAACGGTTTTCAAATTAGCACGTATCACGCAAACGTCGAAGAGTTCGAAACGAGGAATAATAAGTACAGAACAAAACCAGCAACGTCTATTTTACGGTGAAGGCTTCCAAGCCAGGCGTTACTATCCCACAATATTAAGTTTCTTATTTCAATCACCACTCAGAAGGTCTTGATTAAGAATATGCCACATGCTAATTTGAACTAAAATATGTTATTTATAAGATTATCTCATAAGATTGTATTTTATAGTTGATATCAACAGTGCTTAATTATTACAATTCATTTTTATAACAATATTAATCTTTAATGCATTATATTTGCTATTAATTTTCGGGTCTTCGTGATCATCCTTAATTAAGGCCGGACTATTTATTTTTCTTTAAATATCTCTCCCTCTCTCTATCTTAATTCACCTTGTGGTAAGCATGAATAATTTTGAGTACTGAAAAATTGATGAAATTCTATGTTTTTTTCTCTCAACAATGAATAAATCAGTAGCCTTGAAATGTAATATGCTCAATATACGCCACTTTTACAATTATATACTATTTTAAGATTTAGTATAACTGTTACCGTTAAGGGTAATCGACAATTATTAAAAATGACAGCTGCATGTTGTGCATTGGAATGCCGTTTTCCTGATAATTAGGGACCGGATTTTTATGTAATTACATATTACGTTCCTTTCAACCTAACCATATATAAATAACAAATTTTTGCGGATCTTGTATTTACCATTAATGTATTAAAATTTGATACTACATATTTTTACATATTTACCCCACATTACATATTATGGCTTGGTATTACATAAATATACATATTAAGGGGTTTTATTCATTTTTACTTCTTTAAAAGGAAAAAGAAAACTGCTGCTGGGGAAGTTTACAATTTGAAATAAGCCTTTTTATCTACCAGAGAAAGGATATATTTCTGGACGAAACATAACATCTTAGTTCCAGGAAGTAAAAGAGGCACTCACCCCTTACCGCCCACTGTAAACATGAATGAAAAAAAGGCAACCTTTCTCATACAACTACTCTGTATTGTAAAAATCAAGAAGGGAATAATCTCATACTCATAAGCGGACGACATAGTAGTAGGGTCTAAAGACCTTACAAATTTACAAGAAACAATAAACATCATGGTGCAATAAAACCAAATTTGATATAAATGTGGACAAGACAGAAATGATGACACTCAGAAACGGTGGAAGAGCACCAGAAACAGTAGAAATCGTCATGAAGAAAAGAAAATTAAAAATTGCACCAGACTACAAATATCTAGGCTTAACAATACAAACCAGCGCAGATATTGATATTAAATATTTTCATGGTTTTACATATTTTGGTACATATTCAGCTCATTTTTCTTACATAAATATGTACATATTTCACACCTTGATATCACATCAAAATCCGGTCCCTACTGATAATATTTACAAGTACCAATATTTCCGGAATATTATTTTTTCTACTTATTCCTGAATGTCATACGATGGACATGACATGCAATATTTTAAAAATCTTCAATATGAATATTTTTATTTTTATTTGAAGTGCTTTTTTTATTTTATTAGTTACATTTTTTTTTGTGTTAAACCAATGGTTGTAGATGGGTTTGTTCACAAGTATTAAATATACTAGTTGCAAGTAAAATTTCACTACAATATCTTAAGAACTGAGTAATCGGGCAACCGTTTTAATAAACACAAGTTATGGGTGCCATTTTGTATTGATGATTGAAGATTCGCTATGATTTACTTCACGGTTTGGGAAACCCTCGGGAAATCTCACCAGTTAATCAGCTTAAGCAAGATTCGAACTCAGGTCTCAGCGCAAAGATCTATTGCATAAAATATCCTACTGACAAGTAGCAGACAATTGACTAATATATGAATGACAAACGACAAGCCTGCATAACACAATTTTACTAATTTTTCGTGACTAGCATATTTTACAAGTGAAGGGCAGCCATATTGACAAATTGTGTTCGTTGTTATAGTCGCGACGCTGTTATTTCCGGCGTGACTCCGCCTCTTTGCTTACGTCTTAGGAAGTGAAGGCTCTATAAAGTCTAGGTAGGTAGTATCGTTCGCCATTTTTGTTCTTTTGTTCCCGAGCTACCATACGAGGAATCTATTTGCCACACCATTAAACATTATCATGTCATAGCTCCAATCATAATAAATCAAACGCACTTTAATTCAGCAAATAAATGAGCGGCAAATAGGCCTAACGTCTTCGTGTGTTTTCTGCGAACGCCAACGAAAGAGCCAAAATGGCGGGCGATTATATTAAGTATTTATCGAGCCTTAAGAAATGAATAACGTCTTCATAAGCAAATCACAAGACGCACACGTTTAAATGTAGCCGACCTGCAACGTGATTGGCTGCCGGAAATTAGAGCGACAGCACTATAGTTCGCTACGTGTGGACGCGCCTTTACATGAAGCGGTGCATCGTATAAAACCACGAGGTTTGTCAGTAACTCAAATTCTTTAGTTCTTAAGAGTTTATATATGTGGACTACATTTAAAAGGAACCATGATTCATGTGAGGAAGCTGTCTTATCGAGAATGGTCACACAGTTGCAAATGAATTTACGAAACTTCCAACAGTATTAATCAAGGTGAATAGCGGCGTTGATTGCAATAACACATTCATTAGGTACGCACGCGGATATGCCTACATGTATTTTGTAGTTTTATGCATTTATTCAGATGACGCTCAAATTCCCTGTGGCAAACGCCATGAAGATTTTCGTCTTGTTAACAGTAGTTTTTGGACATCTCAAGAAAACATGGAGTGAATAATTTGGACCTGCTTTCTACATACTCTGTCTCGAAATCGGTATAGTGAACTGGTACAGCGTATCCTAACTTTATTTTGGAATATTAGAATATTTACAGTGTCTTATCTCCATTCCGGATAAGATTTACAACCGGAGTGTACCTCCAGTAAAGAGATGCGCTGATAGCGACGGAAGACTCATTTCCATGAGACACTGAAAAGGCTGTTGTTACCTCAAGTTACATAAGGGCGCATTTTTTTATACTCTAATTTTTTCCCTATTTATAAGCTACAAGGTGCTGAGGAGAGTGCATTTTCAAAAATATACTATCGAAAGTCAAACGGTTTTTGTACTATTGAGCGACAAATTTAGCGTATTTTATAAAAACAAGCCTCTTTCAGCGCTCAGAACTCTGGAACCATTTACTGCAGAACATTGAACGAGAGCTCATTTTGAAGCTGACATTTGGTAGGTTATGTTAAGAAGTAATCCTTATTTTTATTGTATACATAGAGACCGATAATCTGATTTTACTTACTTTTAGATTTTTTGCCAATTTGTAAAAAAGTAAAAAAAAAATTGAGAAAAAACCTTGCATTATTAAGAGGGATTCGGCATTGTTTACTTAGTGGTACAGCAATAAGTTTTGAAGATATTAAATAGATTATTTTCACACGCCTAGACTTGAACGGTGCAGTACCGCACGCACTGGCCGAGAGCTGAAGATAAGCGAGCGTTGGGCGTCATTTTACTCCTGTGATAAAGCTAGCACAGCCATGACTGCTAGACGACACATCACGTGTTTATGTCTCCTGGCCTTGCTTACCTCGGCTAGCTCCCGCCTCACAGTCAGCTGGTTAGTTCACGCGAGTACTAGTTATTTTCTTTATTTGACATTTTCAATACTTTCTTATCAACGTGCCATCAGTAAAAAATATGTGTTTATTTGTACTTTCAATGCGGAATCTAACTATATATTTTTAAAATATTTTTTCCTTGGCGAAGGCGTCTTAATGAGGAAAAATTTAAATTTCTCGATTTCCATAAAAAAAAAAGTAAGAAAATCTGTTTATATGTCAATATAAACTTTAATTCCTCAGCATCAAAATAAACCATGATTTTGATCACTGGGTGAAAGGGTTTCGGAGCCACAACAGTTTAAAATTGCAGATTTTATGAAAATACGATAAATTTAAATATTTTTAATTTAAACACTATGAAGTTTTGATGCCTCAAACTTTGCACAAAGCATTGTATCACAGTTCTCTACCTACAAAAAAAAGTTTTATTGTATTTAGAAATTGTGAGGTCAATTTTCTCTATATTTCGGTCGATTTGAGATGGAATAGCTCATATGCATTGTTGCATATTGTTGTACAAAGTGTTGTTGCCACATATTTCAGCGTGAAGCACAAATATAGTAAATTAATAGCAAATTTCCAAACTTTGTGTATCGGAACTACATGACTGCTCTGTACAAGTTAACATACATGCGTGGCACTTTGCTATAGGAACGAAGTCCATTCCGAATACGCTCGATTACTCAACAGAAAAGTTGAGCTGTGAAAGAAAATTCCGACTGCCAATATCAGGCCTTACAAAGTACCGTGGGAACCCCACACAAATGCAGAGAACTTGATAAATACTGCTTCGTCTTGTACTTCGCTTCACTGGAACGACCAGCAATGAGCTACCATGCGCTACTAATATACTAGGAAAAATTCGGAGACCGCCTGGTAACGTTTTATTACTGTGGCCCGTCTGACAAGTTCTCTGTGAAAATTAAGACGCTGCATAATATTGAAGGTGAGAGTTCTGCGTCAAAATTAAGACGCTGCATAATATTGAAGATGAGAGTGCTGCGTCAAAATTAAGACGCTGGATAATATTGAAGGTGAGAGTTCTGCGTCAAAATTAAGACGCTGCATAATATTGAAGGTGAGAGTTCTGCGTCAAAATTAAGACGCTGCATAATATTGAAGGTGAGAGTTCTGCGTCAAAATTAAGACGCTGCATAATATTGAAGGTGAGAGTTCTGCGTCAAAATTAAGACGCTGCATAATATTGAAGGTGAGAGTTCTGCCTCAAAATTAAGACGCTGCATAATATTGAAGGTGAGAGTTCTGCCTCAAAATTAAGACACTGCATAATATTGAAGGTGAGAGTTCTGCGTCAAAATTAAGACGCTGCATAATATTGAAGGTGAGAGTTCTGCGTCAAAATTAAGACGCTGCATAATATTGAAGGTGAGAGTTCTGCATCAAAATTAAGACGTTGGATAATATTGAAGGTGAGAGTTCTGCGTAAAAATTAAGACGCTGCATAATATTGAAGGTGAGAGTTCTGCGTCAAAATTAAGACGCTGCATAATATTGAAGATGAGAGTGCTGCGTCAAAATTAAGACGCTGCATAATATTGAAGGTGAGAGTTCTGCATCAAAATTAAGACGCTGCATAATATTGAAGGTGAGAGTTCTGCGTAAAAATTAAGACGCTGCATAATATTGAAGGTGAGAGTTCTGCGTCAAAATTAAGACGCTGCATAATATTGAAGGTGAGAGTTCTGCGTCAAAATTAAGACACAGCATAATATTGAAGGCGAGAGTTCTGCGTCAAAATTAAGACACTGCATAATATTGAAGGTGAGAGTTCTGCGTAAAAATTAAGACGCTGCATAATATTGAAGGTGAGAGTTCTGCGTAAAAATTAAGACGCTGCATAATATTGAAGGTGAGAGTTCTGCGTCAAAATTAAGACACTGCATAATATTGAAGGTGAGAGTTCTGCGTAAAAATTAAGACGCTGCATAATATTGAAGGTGAGAGTTCTGCGTCAAAATTAAGACGCTGCATAATATTGAAGGTGAGAGTTCTGCGTCAAAATTAAGACACTGCATAATATTGAAGGTGAGAGTTCTGCGTCAAAATTAAGACACTGCATAATATTGAAGGTGAGAGTTCTGCGTCAAAATTAAGACGCTGCATAATATTGAAAGTATAACAAACTAGTGCTTATTCTTATCGAGGAAGTAGACGTGACAACGTGACGCTTAGAGTGAAACCTACAGAGCAACAATCGGTCGGCAAAATTATGTTTTAAAAGCACACCGCACGTTATTGTATGATGCCGACATGTTAACCATGAGAGCGCGGCGATAACAACATGCAAGGCGATATAAAACTGATCCTGTACGACGGAACTCCTCGATGACAACTAACATTGTTGTGTTGTTTGTTGCCGCATTGTTAAATCTCTCCTAGTCCATGCTGACGTCTCACTCCGTATGACTGCTTTACAATGAACACCTTTTCCTCTGTTGTGAGAATCATTTTAGCAAATCTTCACTATATTAGGCCTATATATCAACAATATAACAATGAGTTCAGATAAACAAACTTCACCATGGATAGAATAAGTACGTACGCAGTATCAGTGCGAGAATTTCAGTAGTTTGTTTTGGCGCGTACTGTAGTATGGAGTAATATATGACAATATTTCTCAGTCAATTTAATTTAATTTAATTAATTTATTTAATACTTTACACTTGAGCTACATTAGGCATTGCAGCCCGAAAGAGCAGAAGCTCGTGCTCGGGCGCAGTTCAGATCAGTTATACAAAATATATCACAAAATTAAGAGAGTTCATTGAGCACAATCACATTAATAAATGGTAAAATACATACAGAATGTAATAATACGGTCTATATACAAACAGAAAACACAAAAGTACATGAATATTAGAGTATCAATTTTTAACTCACTTAGCTTAAACAATTAATAATTAATCTGATTTGTTTCTTAAATCTATGTGTGTTAAGTGAACTTAGCTCAGGGTGAGCTCTAATTAATGCATTATATATTTTGGGTCCAAAATTTCTGCTGTGTTTTAATCCAGCAGTTGTGTGGCATTTGGGAGTATTTGGAAAGAAACTGTGGTTTTATCTCGTATGATGTTCGCGAGGATCAAATTTAAATTTATTGTGGTTTTTATAGAAGTAAATCAGCAATGTTTGCTTATAAATTTGTTCTAGATTTGATACACCAAATTCCTGAAAAATTAATATTGTTGGGTAATCAAAAGGTTTATATAGACATATTTTGATAATTCTTTTTTGGAGCAAATTTAAAGGATAGAGAGTCGATTTTGCCATTCCTCCTCAACCTAATATACCATACTGAATTATTGATTGAAACAGAGCTAAGTATACAGTACGCAGAACATAAACAGGTAAATAAGAGCTAGAATGGAAAATTTGTGGATTGTTTTACGCAATCTGTTACACAGGAAGGAGATGTGCTTGTCCCATTTTAAATGTTGGTCAATAATAATGCCTAAATATTTAACTTGTTAGGATATACTCAAAGCGTTACATGAGCAAGTAGGTAGGTTACAATCATGTATTATTATATTTCTATTATTATTTATTTTTAGTTGTTCAAGGCCATGTGATGTTAATGAAAATGGTTTAATTTGGTTTAGAAACGTTCAAAGAAAGTAAGTGAGCATCCAGCCATTCTTTAATAATGTTAATACCACTGTTAGAATTTTGATAAGTTTCATTCCAACTCGAACCCTAAATATAACCACAGTATCATCAGCATAAGAATACAGAGTACCAGAATATTTCTCAATGTAAATTTTAAGTAAATCGTTGATATATATTAAAAACAAAACAGGACCTAAAATCGTCCCCTGAGGTACACCTATATCAATGTTACGTGATTCACTAAGGTGATCATTTATTTTAGTTGCTTGAGTTCTGTTGCTTAAGTAAAATTTAAATAATTTTAAAGGCATTCCATTAATCCCCAATCTATCCATTTTGTTCAAAAGTATATTGTGATTGACTGTATCGAAAGCTTTTTGTAATCTAGAAAAATTCCTAGACGTTTATTTCCTACATCTAATTGTTGAATTATTTTTGAAGTAACTGCCATAATAGCATCATCAGTGCACAAATTAATTAATTTGTAAAGCCCTTACATGTGCTATTGGGTTACTTTCAGAAGATTTTTTTCATTTGAGAACGTCTTTGTTCTATGTAATTAATGTAATTATATTTGACCGCTTTAACATTACATCCACGAGCGGGCCCAGGTTTAAATCCCGACTGGGTCAAGCTACTTGGTTGAAGTTTCTTCCGAGGTTTTTCCTCAACCCAATAAGAGCGATGCTGGGTAAATTTCGGCGCTGGACCCTGGACTCATTTCTCTGGCATTATCACCTTCATCTCATTCAGACGCTATAAACCATAGCAGTGGAAAAAGCGTCGTAAAATAACAAATAAAAAAAACATTGGATCCCGGCACTGAGTTATATTCAGAACATCAAATTTCCCTGTTGATGTCTCAGTGGAATATTTCACTGCATGAAGAAGCATAGTGGCAGATTTAAGAAATACTTTACTTCGCTTACATAAGACAGGGTGAAATAATTCGTCTAGAATCAATACAAAGGAAATTGTTACATGAAATAGCGAAATGCAAAGAATAGACGGATAACCAAGCAAAGACGTTAGGAAAAGAATTTAAAATATTTAGTAAAATCGAAGGACACAAATAAAAAAAAAAACATTAAGTAGGTACTTGAAGAAAATGCGTGCATCACGAGATTTATTAATATCATGACATATCGACCGCAAGAAAGGAGAATCCCAGGTGGCTCGGAATAAAATATAGATAACTAGTAGCAGAAGGAAGACATATTTATATCATGCGGGAAGGAAGGAGAACTGAGACAAATGTGAAGATATTTTTATGAAATAAGTTGGAGAAAGAGAATGACAAAAAGAAAATGCTAGAAACATATATAAGTGAAAAAAAGGGAAGAGGACAGAGAACAAAATGAGAAAAGGACGGAAAACAACAATGAAGAGTGAGGATAAGGGGATAGAAAGGGAGAGTGAAGAGAAGGGATGAGGAAGGAAGTGGTAAGAGGTATGATAAAGAGAAGAAGAAAAGAAAGGATAAGTAGAAGAACGTCAAAACCATAGACAAAGACTTCCAACATAATCTACACTTTCGAGAGGCTATTGAAACGATGTTAAAGCTAAGCCAATGGTGCAAAAATCGAGCTACATCTCATGTTACACAACTCGATCGGTATTACAGGTATCCTTTATACAAACAATATTGTTACTATACTTTGTTCCTTCTGAGTCCTGAGACATTTGTTTCATTTTTGAAGTTCAGTATAAGAGACTACTGAACATAATGAACAACAGACATATCCCAATTATTACAGTAAATAATGCCACTATTCCGTACCATTCCGTCGTCAGAAATCTCGGCATTTTCTTGGACGAAAATTTAAATTGGGAATGCCAAATAAAGGAAATATCCAAGAGAGTGTGCTATACCATGCATTCTCTTAACCCATTCAGAAACTTCCTCCCGCCAGAATTAAAACAGACTTTAGTGCAAACCCTCGTACTACCACTGTTTGACTATTGCGACGTAATACTTACAGACTTGACAACTGACCTTTCGAACAAGCTGCAGCGTGTGCACAATATGTGTGTCAGATTCATCAGCAATGCTCACAAATTTGACCACATTACACCCTCGTTCAAATCTTTATCCTGGCTGCAACTTAATAACCGTAGAACACTTCATTCGCTGTCTCTTCTGTTTCGAGTTCTCCACACTTCTACTCCAAATTATCTTCGTTCCCGGTTTAACTACTTATCCTCCAATCAAAATCTAAACACCAGGTCACAGGAGAGCCAAATCCTAGCAATTCCGCCCAATACAACATCCCACTATCCATCCTCTTTTACTGTCTCAGTCCCCCGTGAATGGAATTCTCTACCTCAGAAGATTAGGGGCTGCCAGACAATAACCACTTTCAATAAAAGGCTAAACGAGTTCTTACGGGCGCAGTCAAATTGAAGTTATAATCGTGATCGAGTTTAATAATTTAATTTAATTTAGGTATGACTATCGTTACTATTACTATTATTATTATTATTATTATTATTATTATTATTATTATTATTACTTACTTACTTACTTACTTACAAATGGCTTTAAAGGGACCCGAAGGTTCATTGCCGCCCTCACATAAGCCCGCCAGCGGTCCCTATCCTGTGCAAGATTAATCCAATCTCTATCATCATACCCCACCTCCCTCAAATCCATTTTAATATTATCCTCCCATCTACGTCTCGGCCTCCCTAAAGGTCTTTTTCCCTCCGGTCTCCCATCTAACACTCTATATGCATTTCTGGATTCGCCCATACGTGCTACATGCCCTGCCCATCTCAAACGTCTAGATTTCATGTTCCTAATTATGTCAGGTGAAGAATACAATGCGTGCAGTTCTGCGTTGTGTAACTTTCTCCATTCTCCTGTAACTTCATCCCGCTTAGCCCCAAATATTTTCCTAAGCACCTTATTCTCAAACACCCTTAACCTATGTTCCTCTCTCAGAGTGAGAGTCCAAGTTTCACAAGTTATCATTATTATTATTATTATTATTATTATTATTATTATTATTATTATTATTACATAATATTTCATTGGTGTCCTGAAGATGAAAAGAATTGTCATTGTATTATATTAATTATGTATTATATTGTCTTGTATTGTAGTATTGTATTGCATTAATTATTCATAGCATTGTAGTAATTTTCTATCATACTTGTTGAGTGGAAGAGAAGGCCGAATGGCCTTAATTCGTCCAGTTAAAATAAACCATTATAATAATAATAATAATAATAATAATAATAATAATAATAATAATTATTATTATTATTATTATCTCCACTTCAAAAAATTAGTCACTCACATGAGAAAAAATCCTGAAAAAATTCTGCAGGTTACAGTTAGGGCACAAATGCAGGTATATTATGCTATACTTTGGGTCTTTACACATACACCTTATATCAAAATCATGTATGAAGTATGGTATAGTACACTATACTTTCAAGACTTGGGAGGTTAATGTCTGACAGACGACGTAAACATTGTCGGCAGAGAGAGAGGAGAGAGAGAGAGAGAGAGAGAGAGAGAGAAGGATAATTGCTATTGAACAAATGGCAGACGTCTCATTCCACGCTTATATTTAAATTTGGCGTTCTGAAGCGTTGTACCCCCACCAAACTTCGAGGCAAGTGTGGAATGGGACCTCTGCCATTGGTTGAATAGCAATTATATGAGAAAGTAGAATATTAGCGAATACTAGTCAGAGATTTATTTTGTGTTATTTTACAACGCTGTATCAACATCTAGGTTATTTAGCGTCTGAATGATATGAAGGTGACAATGCCGGTGAAATGAGTCCGGGGTCCAGCACCGAAAGTTACCCAGCATTTGCTCGTATTGGGTTGAGGGAAAACCCCTGAAAAAACCTCAACCAGGTAACACTAGTCAGAGATAAAAAGGTTTTTACGATAAACAGAAAATTAGGGTAACAGTAATGAAAGATGATGGGAAGATAATATTAAAATAGATTTGAGGGAGGTGGGATGTGATGGTAGAGACTGGATTAATCTTGCTCAGGATAGGGATCAATGGCGGGCTTATGTGAGGGCGGCAATGAACCTCCGGGTTCCTTAAAGCCAGTAAGTAAGAAAGTAATGAAAGATGACAATGATAGTAGTAGAGATGGATGAGTAGTTGTAGACGAGAATGTTTCTATATAAGAGAAAGGTAGACAGTATTGCATACTATTCGGGAATGGGATTGAGGGAAGATAAAGAAGGTTAAGAGTTGAAAATACTGTACATCAGAAAGGATGGAGGAAGAAATAGACAGAAGTAGGGTTTAACTTTAGGTAATTGGAAGATATGGGGAGATATAGATGATAGGAGAAATATAAAGGATATGTGATTGAATGTAATCAAGGGAGTGGTGGACCGTATGCAGATATGAAAGCCGTATGATGATAATAAATATGAATATGAATAGCAATTATACTTCTCTTCTCGTCTGCCGGCAATGTTTACGTCGCCTGTCAGACATTATGAAACGAAGTATAGTGTTTTTCATATTAGACCTACTCCCCAAAGAAGAGTAATGGTTGATCAGTTTAAATGAAATATTTAACCAGAATATGCGTACCACGTATGGTTTTTGGTTGACATATGGATATGAATATAACGGTTGATCATTAAACTGAAAACCAGTGGCAACACATTCCCTCTGCTACCAGATCTGTTCGCAACAGCGGACTGTGTCTTTAATACTCAAATGTAACAATTTTACCAACATCTAATCACTGACCAAAACTGAAGAAATGTGGTTAATATAGCTACTTTGGCTCCGACTGAAATTGTATATCGGCTATACAAAACAAAAAGATTTTATATAATAATAATAATACTTAGGCTACTTACTTACTGGCTTTTAAGGAACCCGGAGGTTCATTGCCGCCCTCACATAAGCCCGCCATTGGTCCCTATATTGAGCAAGATTAATCCAGTCTCTATCATCATATCCCACCTCCCTCAAATCCATTATAATAGTATCATCCCATCTACGTCTCGACCTCCCCAAAGGTCTTTTACCTTCCGGCCTTCCAACTAACACACTGTAGTATGCATTTCTGGAATCGCCCATACGTGCTACATGTCCTGCCCATCTCAAACGTCTGGATTTAATGTTCCTAATTATGTCTGGTGAAGAATACAATGCGTGCATTTCTGTGTTGTGTAACTTTCTCCATTCTCCTGTAACTTCATCCCTCTTAGCCCCAAATATTTTCCTAAGCACCTTATTCTCAAACACCCTTAACCTATGTTCCTCTCTCAAAGTGAGAGTCCAAGTTTCACAACCATAAAGAATAACCGGAAATACAACTGTTTTATAAATTCTAACTTTCAGATTTTTTGACAGCAGACTGGATGATAAAAGCTTCTCAACCGAATAATAACAGGCATTTCCCATATTTATTCGGTGTTTAATTTCCTCCCGAGTATCATTTATATTTGTTACTGTTGCTCCCAGGTATTTGAATTTTCCGACCTCTTCAAAGGATAAATTTCTAATTTTTATATTTCCATTTCGTACAATATTCTCTTTACGAGCCATAATCATATACTTTGTCTTTTCGGGATTTACTTCCAAACCTATCTCTTTACTTGCTTCCAGTAAAATTCCCGTATTTTCCCTAATCGTTTATGGATTTTCTCCTAAAATATTCATGTCATCCGCATAGACAAGCAGTAGATGTTACCCGTTCAATTCCAAACCCTCTCTGTTATCCTGGACTTTCCTAATGGCATACTCTAGAGCAATAATAATAATAATAATAATAATAATAATAATAATAATAATATCTTTGATATAAAACTGGTAAATCCTGTAAATAGTCCTAATGAGTATACTTAATATCTGTATAAAATTGTCAGATTAGCAACACTTGCACCTAACCAATGTCTTCCCATAATTCCCGTCGAAACACTGCCACCATACTCCAGCACAATGCGTCAAATAAGGAACTTCTAGGAGAACACAACTTCCATCATAAGAGTAAACCACCCTGTTCAAGACAGAGGGTTGTAATAGGGAGAATGTCGCACAGGAGGGTGATAAGCAGGGAAAGGATAAGAGGGGATAAGAAGGATGGCGTAAAGGGTAGTGGGTTAAGAAGAAATGGAAATTAGGTAGTGGTTAGGAAATTTGTTGAGGAGGAGTTAGACGAAATGAAAATCGTGCAAGAGAAGGAGGAGGAGGAGAAGAAGAAGAAGAAGAGAACATAAAGGAGGAGGAGGTGTTGATGAACACGAAAGAGGATGAAAAGAAGACGTGGAATGATTAGGATGGACATAAAGTAAGGTTTTAGCCACAGTCGCATTTGTCTAAAAATGCATCAGACTTTGAATGTAAATGTGCAAAATGCGACAACCACATTGGACTTCAGAAACGAAGATGGTGATGGAGAAAATGAAATCAGAGATGTGTTTGAACTAATCTGAATTTAAATGAAATGCTAATGGCATGGGCAATGTTCAAAAAGGTATTGAGCAATAGATGTTCAGAAATGGATTTCAAAGAGTTGGTGCAATTCGTGTAAGTTTAGTGAAAATTTTTTCTAATTGATTTATAGGTTATAATTCCATCGTATACTGTGAATTACGAGCGAGGATTTAGTTGCATGAATCTTGTAAAAGTTGAAATTAGTAAAAAGAGTTAGCACTCTCCTAACAATAAATCTTGAAGGCCTACTAGTAAAAAATTGTAATGTTTAAAGTGCCCATAAAATAACGTATTTTAAAGTGATGTAAATTCAACAGTAATTGATTCTAAACATACCTACGCCTAATGATTTTCTTACATAAATATATCTAGAATGTGGTAATATGGATTGAAAGTAATAAAACTCCAAGAAACAAATTTCATAACTTTTTGTTTCTGCATAATTGATTAATTTTATTTTTCCGTAGAACTATTTATGATATTGCACAAGACTTTCGCAATTTGCACAAATATAATTTTATTTGTGCATTTTTGCGACAATTATTTATTTTCTATCTTAAATCACGTTTTGTTCAGTGATCTCAGGATTGATTCCGCTCAGAAACTACAGCGTGTTCATAACGCGTGCGTCCGCTTCATTTGTAATGTTCGATATTATGATCATATCTCACCTTCTTTCAAGAAGTTATCATGGCTTAGGTTACATGAGAGGAGAAATCTGCACTCACTTTCTCTCTTATATCGAATTATGCACTCTTCATCCCCCTATTATTTATTCGCTCGATTTCATACTCTCTCTCGCTATCATAATATTAATACTCGAGCACAACGCGATAACACGCTAGAAATTCCACTTCACGCATCGTCTCTGTATTCCTCATCCTTCACTGTTGCTACCTCTCGTCACTGGAACTCTCTGCCGCCTGAAGTCAAGGGCTGCCGAACATTGAATTCTTTCAAATCCAAGTTAGAAAATTATATTATGACGAGTTGCCAAACAAACTTACTATTATGACAAGTGTTGTATTGCATGTTTCCACGTATTCACATTTTTTTATGTTCTAATGATATTCAACTTATTTTATATTTTTGTTTTCATATTTTCCGATAATGTTATATCTCTAATGTGATAAGTTGAGCTATATATAATCTTAATTTTCCTTATTGTGTGTACTTAGAAATATTGTATTCACTGTATACTTTGTACTGCACTATTTTATTACTACTATTAGTATTATTATTATTATTATTATTATTATTATTATTATTATTATTATCATTATTACTATTCTTCTTTATTATTATTATTATTATTATTATTATTATTATTATTATTATGAATAATTGTCTTTTTTTGTATGCCTCATTTATTTTGACCTGCTGTTCACGTATTATTATGCTTTTTCTTTCTTTCTGTATGTTATATATTATGTCTGATTTCTTCTTATTTGTTGTTTATTTTTATTATTATTATTATTATCTTATTCAGTTTTGTGTGTAAAATTGTAGTATAATTTCTTAATTTGTAGTGTTTTTGCAACGCAGTCTTTACTCCTGGTTGAGTGTTAGAGAAGGCCGTATGGCCTTAACTCTGCCAGGTTAAATAAATCATTATTTATTATTATTATTATTATTATTATTATTATTATTATTAAATCCTGCCAAGAAGTAGGCCTACTATGCTGAGACAGCTTTTCTCCAGGAAAATACGTTTTCTATTGTAATACTACTAATTTATCGCTGTTAAGTATTAGGCCTACAATCAAATAAATACTAAGATAAAACTTGAGGAAATCATTCATTCATTTATTCATTCATTCATTCATTCATCATTCATTCATTGTGTTCTGCCCAAGGGAAGGTCTTTCACTGCAAACTCAGCATTCTCCGATCTTTCTTTTTTTTGTACTGTATCTTAATGTTGTCTGTCGTCTGATGCGTTCTCCTGCCCTGAAATTTTCTCCCGTTAACTAGTCGCTCTGGGTGGCACAGTCGGTATAGTGTTGCCTCCTGTGCCCGAGGTTGCGGGTTCTATCCCGGCTCAAGTCGACGGCATTTAAGTGTGCTTAAATGCGACAGATTCATATCAATAGATTTACTGGCATGTAAAAGAACTCCTGCGGGACGAAATTCCGGCACACCGACGACGCTGATATAACCTCTGCAGTTTCGAGCGTCTTAAATAAAACAATTTTAAAAACTTGTTCTAGTTACCGTTCCGTCTAGTGTATTCTTCAATAGGGCAAAATGCTTCTTAGCCAGTGACCCAGCCAATTTCTTTTTCTCTTCCTGATCAGTTTCAGCATTATTCTGTCTTCACCCGCTCTTTCTAGTACATCTTCTATTCTTATTCTATCCGTCCAATTCACACGCTCAGTTCTTCTCCATATTCATACGAGTATTTCAAAGGAAAAGGAAGGGAATTAAGAAAAAATGTGACGAAGCAAGGTAATGAGAAAGTAGAAAGTGAAAGAAAAGTTAAAACTTTCTTAGTTAAATGTTATAAATATGATTTAAAGATGTAATGTACTTTATTTATGACAGACGGGTTCCGTTTCATCACCGGTGTGTCTTTGGAATTACTGCTGCTCCAGCTGGTCTGAAGATGACACCACACCGGTGTTGAAACGGGACCTGTCTGTCATAAGGTAGGCCTACATTACCTCTTTAAGTGGAGAGGATGGTATTTATTAAAACTTTTTTCCTATTTGGTGTAAATTATTCATTTTTTGTATGTAGAGAGCTCATAGCTGTGGCAACTCAACCAAATAAAATATTTTGAAAAAAAAAAATATTTGGGGGCCCAAATTTGAAAAAAAAAATATACCCAATGCAGGACTGTACTAAAACTGATATATCTAAACCGTTTTTAAAGATAGATTCAAACAGTTTTTGCAATGTATTTGCAAAAGCATGTTCTACAAACTGTCTGTAACAGAATTTTGATATTATTGCCTACGTTTGTAAAATAAACAATTAAAATTTAGTAACAATTTTCTGATTTCCTTTCTTGCAAACAAACGGACGTATTTTTTTAAATGAAATCATTTAACAAAATTCTGTTACAGGAAAAAGTTTTCTAATAGTCTAAAGAATGTGTGTTCTAAATTTCATGCATGTATCTTTAATAGTTCAGAAATTATATTCATTTTGTCTGGCAATGTAGCAAAAAAAAAAATGAAGTTACTGGAAACAGATAAAAGCGGGCGTGTGATTTAAAAATCCATAGCGCAGGAAGTTTAAAAATGACGTCTCAACATTCGATAACGGCACAAATACCCACAAAATGTTATGCAATGCATTCCACACATATCAAAGGGTATTTTAAAGAAAAATAAATTTTTTGAAAATTTAATTTACCGGAAACTACAATAAAAGTGGGCGAGTGATTTAAAAATCCATAATGCAGGACGTTTAAAAATGGCGATCCACACATATCACAGAGTATTTTAAATTTTTTTTTTTTTGAAAATGTAGTCATTTTTCATCAAAAATACCATCTTCTCCCCTTAAATCGTAACACTTTTAACGTTTTAAGGGAACGCACAGGTGAAATTACTAAATCTTACAGTTTTCAATTTTTTTCTCAAAGACCAAGGACACTAGAACAAAATTATGTGACACGTTTCCTTATTAAGATGAAATAAATGGCAGGAATTTTTTTCAACGTGATTTTCTTTAATTTTCGACGTGTGGAACCATTTTTATATTAATTTAATTAATTTATATATAAATGGTTCCACACGTCGAAAATTAAAGAAAATCACGTTGAAAAAATTCCTGCCCTTTATTGCATCTTAATAAGGAAACGTATCACATAATCTTATTCTGGTGTCCTTGGTCTTTGAGAAAAAAAATGAAAACTGTAAGATTTAGTAATTTCACCTGTGCGTTCCCTTAACTCAGAAAGTTTTAAGTTTTAAACAAGTGTTAACGTGAACATAAGAAACAATAGAACGTGAAAGAATAGGATGAGACAAAGAATGAATAGCCATATAGACATCCGCATGGGTTACATTTATTAGCTTATTCGTCGTCAGAGAAACGAGAGCTTTTTATGACTGGGATTCGTTGTGCCTGCTGAACATAGATGTGTGCAGCCACTGCCATCGTGATCTATACAGGCCGTAAGGCAGACCACGTGACTCGCTTAACAGCTGATCGCGAAGGGCGGTCTTTCAACCATATCAATTATTGCAGTACATGAAAAACAACATATATTTCTCTAAAATGCAGTGTAATTGCGTCAGTAAAATTTTAAACAGTGATTGTGAGACTCTTGAGACACAATTCACTTGCAACGTAAGGTAGAATATTATTTTTGGTGTAAAAATTACGTTGTTGCAGGCAAAGTTCGTATGTGTAATACCTGCTTTTATTTCGATTAAACATTGCGCCCTTATGTGGTTAAGTGAATTTTGGTGTTATAAACAGTAAATATGTGTAATAATATACACGTGAAAGTGAAACATTGACTGGGATTAGGCCTAAGTGCAGCGTTACTGATGTTACTCTTGTCTAATTCATTATTGTTAGTTTACTGTATTTGTTTTCTTAAATTTAAATGATTGCGCCCTTCTTATGTGTAAATAACCTACATTATAAATAATACGACGTTTGATAATATACACAATTTGAACTAAAAGCGAGATACATATAGTATATTGTGAAAAATTATACCTTATAGTTTTCATTACTGTTACAGTATCTAGTATTGTAATTAATTGAAATAAAGCACGCTCACTTCATTACGAAATTCTTGCACATCCATTTAAGCACGTTTCAACAATTTTCAGTTGCATCGCACGCATATTTTGATGTGTTGAAAATATAAGTTATGTTTACTCTATCAGTACTTGCCTTATTTCTATATTCGCAATTATGCATCATTATCTCTACCAGGTTAAATAAATAAATAAATCTAATCTAATCTAATCTAATCTAATCTAATCTAATAATTAAGCATAACGCTACGTATAGCTTGTAAATGCAATTTGTCTACACTTCAATTGTATTTATTCGTTTCATACGGTACTCCAGTCTGATTAGTTTAATATGTTACCAGGGCTAAACTAGCGCTGAGGTAGTTCCCTTCGTATTCATACACCTTGCATGCACTAATTAGTTCGGTTAGTTCAGGCTTTTATTATGCCTTGCTTAGAGGATTAAATGCATCTCCAAAAAAAATAAATTCAACTGTTTTCAGTTCAGAAATTACCGGAACTATACCTCAGCGCTAGTAAGTAATATAACCGTATGTACATTTCATAGGAGGGAGTGTGGTGAATTTTCTACCTTTAAGTATGGAAGATAACCGTGTTCTGAAGTTTATCCTAAATATATTCTTCTTTATTAAATCTCAAAATAGCTTTCGTTCTCAACTTAAAATGTTGACGCAAATAGGTTATGTTAACATGCTGAATTCTCTTCACATAAAAATAACATAGTTTTATAATCCTGCCACATTATACAACAAATAAATGGAACTTTTGCACACATTACATTGAATAACAATTTAATTGTTTTATTTATTTGTTCCCCACTATACTGGGTCGTATTGAATTCTATTTATCTAACCTACCAGATGAAGTAACACAACCGTACGTACCTAGACTAATTTCATAGGAGGGACTGTGGTAAATTTTCTACCTACCAGTAAGGAAGATAGATGTGCTAAATTAAAATCACAATATAAATAATTCTTTATTAAATCTCAATATAGCTTCCATTCCAAACTTAAAATGTTGATGCAAACAGGTTATGTTAACATGTAAAACTCCGTTCACATTAAAATAACACAGTTCTGTAATTATTTCTGCAACATATTATGCAATAAGAAGTGTGAAGGGATCTTATACACACATTACACTAAATAAAATTGAGCGCCGACACGCTATAAAGTATATTTCACTCAGCTCCGTATACTCAAATAGAAAAGCCCGACCCATCGAGTGACGTCACACATCCTGCATTACGGCCTGGTCTAGATCACGATGGCAGTGGTGCAGCTAATTCTTTTAAGAGCGAGGACTGTGCGCCAGGGTTTGAGAGTACCAGGCATTCCGCTCGTGTTCGAACCCGCGTGCCGCCACTGCGATGTTTTTTTCCCGCAGCGACTGTACTTACTCAACGCAATGTAACACTGCCGGTGCTAAATAATTAGCCAGTCCTTTGGGGGAAGGAGACCAGGGAAATGTGTTCTTACACTGCAGGATATAATGAGAATTGCATTATCTATGCGCGCACACAAAGAGAATGCGAGATAACAATAGCAGCAACAGACTTAGCAGTAACAGCATTTTGATACAGCAGATCCACTTAAAAACAATAGCTGCTCGCGTACCTGGAGCCTCGCATGCCTTGCTCAAGTCGGTGATTACACGTGGCGCAGTGCAAACGCCCGCCCGAACTTGAAGTGTTTCTTTGCTCAGATCTTATTAGCTAGCTGGCGGGCAACTTGGCTTATTAATAACAAATGGCTGCCACGTCTTTTGTCTCCCCTCTTTGAGCTAATTAGTATTTTATGAGTGCACCTTCGCAAACACGGGGACGTGTGAGCGACTCTCTCCGTGGCTTTCCTCAGTCTCGCCCCCGCGCGGGGTCGTGCGCCACGAGCTGCCCCTGCGGCTTGCATTACGGCACTCAAACTTTGGCTGGATAGCGTCGCGTCATGTCACCCGTAATCTGCGTGAAAATAGAGACCCGTCCGTCCGTCCGTCCGTGTGTCTGTCTGCCTCTGCGACATTTTGAAATGCGCGTATGAATATTTAATGGGGAGCCGCTCTCTGAGAGTGGCAGCGGCAGCAGGCGGGGGGGGGGGAGGTTGGTCGCCGCTAATTGCCGGCGGGCCTCTTATTATTCCGGACCGACCTCGCATGGCTTTCTCCACTTGAGCAGCGCGCTGACAGGTGACACGTTCCGACCGTCTTTGTCCCCGTCTGGCATCGACCCCGACGCTTTCGCCTGCCATCCTATCAACCGTTGAATCATTTCCATCTCCGACATTCATCAAACCGATCGGATTTCGCTTCGATAACTTAGTTGACTGTCGTTAAATCATCGCAGCAGACGACAAAACAAATTTTCATTTCCGGCAGACCAGAATTACGCCCGATCGCTGGTCCACACACACTGCAGAATATGAGAACAACTGATAGCGATTTATGTCATACTGCTTTAATGTAGCACGATCATTTGACCTCGTTTCTCGTGATTACGAAGTCATTATCAAATTAAAGTTTCAAATTTTTAGAAGTATTTATTTATTTTTTTTAATTATGGTTTATTTAACGAAGTGAAACTTGGACTGTCACTTTGAGAGAGGAACATAGGTTAAGGATGTTTGAGAATAAGGCACTTAAGAAAATATTTGGGACTAAGAGGGATGAAGTCATATGACTCGGTTAAGAGAGAAGTTTTATATGATATTCTTATTGAATTTGGTTTTCCCAAGAAATTAGTTCGATTAATTAAAATGTGTCTCGGTGAAAAGTACAGGAGAGTTCGTATAGGTCAGTTTCTGTCATATGCGTTTCCAATTCATTGTGGGCTAAAGCATCTTTACTTTTTAACTTTGCTCTAGAGTATGCCATTAGGAAAGTCCAGGATAACAGAGAGGGTTTGGAATTGAACGGGTTACATCAGCTGCTTGTCTATGCGGATGACGTGAATATGTTAGGAGAAAATCCACAAACGATTATGGAAAACACTGGAATTTTACTTGAAGCAACTAAAGAGATAGGTTTGGAAGTAAATCCCGAAAAGACAGAGTATATGATTACGTCTCGTGACGAGAATATTGTACGAAATGGAAATATAAAAATTGGACATTTATCTTTTGAAGAGGTGGAGAAGTTCAAATATCTTGGAGCAACAGTAACAAATATAAATGATACTCGGGAGGAAATTAAACACAGAATAAATATGGGAAATGCCTGTTATTATTCGATTGAGAAGCTTTTATCATCCAGTCTGCTGTCAAAAAATCTGAAAGTTAAAATTTATAAAACAGTTATATTACAGGTTGTTCTTTATGGTTGTGAAACTTGGACTCTCACTTTGAGAGAGGAACAGAGATTAAGGGTGTTTGAGAATAAAGTTCTTAGGAAAATATTTGGGCCTAAGAGGGATGAAGTTACAGTAGAATGGAGTAAGTTACACAACGTAGAACTGCACGCATTGTATTCTTCACCTGACATAATTAGGAACATTAAATCCAGACGTTTGAGATGGGCAGGGCATGTAGCACGTATGGACGAATCCAGAAATGCATATAGAGTGTTAGTTGGGAGGCCGGAGGGAAAAAGACCTTTAGGGAGGCCGAGACATAGATGGGAGGATAATATTAAAATGGATTTGAGGAAGGTGGGATATGATGGTAGACACTGGATTAATCTTGCTCAGGATAGGGACCAATGGCGGGCTTATGTGAGGGCGGCAATGAACCTCCGGGTTACTTAAAAGCCAGTAAGTAAGTAATTAATTAATAATAAGAGAAACATTTAGATATGTTTAGTTACATGTAATTCTAAAGAGGTGAACAAGTACAATTTAGTGTTAAGTAAGACAATTTTCATCGAAGAGATTATTAACATAATGAAGTAAAATTGATATATTAAGAATAAAATATGTTTTACAAAAGTAATATCTGAAGAAAGATCATATTCTAAAGACGAAAAGCAGTCTTTCTGACAATCGGCTTTTGAAAGTAGTCAATGTCTGACAGCGCTTTACGTTATGCACACTAAAATATAATATTTTCACTATTGACACTATCATAAAGAATTAAGACTTACATTGATCAAACATTATTTACACTATTGTACACATTTACCAAATAAGTAGGCTATAGTATTATGAAATAAAATACCTTGCATTACAATGCACAACACTGTACATAAGGCTAATAGTGTAAATAATGTTTGATCAATGTAGACCTACAACTCAGAGCTATGGAAGATAACAAATCAGAAAGAAATCACGAAAGAAATCAAAAGACGAAAGTGGAATTGGATAGGGCACCCAATCAGGAAAGAAGATGGAGCAGTAGAAAGAATGGCTTTGGATTTGAACCCCTAGGGTAGTAGAACAAGAGGAAGGCCAAAAAATACATGGAAGAGAACAGTTTTGGAGAAAATTGCTAGGGAGGGGAAAACATGGAGCGAAGTGAAGAAGTTGGCTACAAATAGGGTCCGATGGAGGCACTTTGTGAATGCCCTATGCTCCTCATGAGGAGATACAGGAGTTTGATTGATTGAATGTAGACCTACATTCTTTATTATAGTGTAAATAGTAAAAATAGCGTGTTCTAGTGTACATATTTTGAAAATTTAAATCGTAAATATTGCTGTAATTGTTAAAGTGGTATATATTTTGTTCTGCCCCACTTCACGAAACAAGAGTCGCGTGAGCCGTCAGTCAAGTACTTCGCTTGGTAGACACACGCACATCGTCATTTAAAAACTCAGTAATACTTAATCTTGTAGTCTCCTAGGACAAAGTTTGGTCCCTAATAATAATAGAAGGCCTAAATAATAATAATAAAATTAAATATAAGTTACGTAAGTGGTGTTAGTGAAACAACAATAGACATAAATAAAATGGAAAATATAAAAATTTTAAATTTATCCTTTAAAGCGGGGAAAAATTCAAATACCTTGGAGCAACAGTAACAAATATAAATTACACTAGACTGGGAATTAAACGCACAATAAATATGGGAAATGCCTGTTATTATTCGGTTGAGAAGCTTTTGTCATTCAGTCTGCTCTCAAAAAAGTTGGAAGTTAGAATTTATAAAACAGTTATATTACCGGTTGTTCTTTATGGTTGTGAAACTTGGACTCTTACTTTGAGAGAGGGACAGAGGTTAAAGTTGTTAGAGAATAAGGTGCTCAGGAAAATATTTGGAGCTAAGCGGGATGAAGTTACAGGAGAATGGAGAAAGTTACATAACGCAAAACTGCATGCATTATATTCTTTATCTGACATAATCAGGAACATTAAATCCAGACGTTTGAGATGGGCAGGGCATGTAGCATGTATGGGCGAATCCATAAATGCATAATGTAGAGTGTTAGTTGGGAGACCAGAGGGAATAAGATCTTTGGGGAGGCAGATACGTAGATGGGAGGATAATATTAAAATGGACTTGAGAGAGATGGGATATGATGGTGGAGACTGGACTAATGTTGCAAAGGATAGGGACCGATGGCGGGTTTCTGTGAGAGCGGCAATGAACCTCCGGGTTCCTTAAAAGCCGTAAGTAAGTAGTGTCATGAGGTAATCTCAATTTACCCTGTTAAATATATGCATATGCATTACTGCAAAAATAATGCCCATGGCTTTTCAGTATATTTTTCATTAATAATCTTCCTCGTATTTAATCGTGAAAATGTTGTAACTAATTCAACAGTTCATAGCATAAATACGCGTCAAAAATTACTTTCATGCTCCATCTGCAAGTGTATCGTGCTATCAAAAAGGAGTGTGTTATATGGCAGTAAAAAGTTTTAATACCCTCCCTATGAATATAAAAGAATGAAACTCAAAACATAGGTAATTTAGGGCCAAATTAAAGAAGTACTTAATTTCTCACGCCTTCTATTCTGTAGGTGAATTTATGACATTCAACAACGCTTCATGAATATTTGTCTTTTATTAAGTATTGATACTAAAATTTGTGTTGTACTAATGGACTATATTGTAAAACTCTTCTGTATATATTTCAACTGGACTATGACCATAATTAAGACTTTATAGTAAACCTACTATTATGATTTTCTTTTTTTTCGTTTGACATGTTCCATATTCTAGCTGTGAAGCAATGTACGAATACTATGGAATGTGAATAAATACAATACAATACAAAAATGGAACATTTTAAACAACTATTACAATGTATTGTGGGTCCCTATCACCACGGCATGGCGCGTCCTCAGGTTGCGGATCGAGGAGACGGCCTCCAGATATGGAGGGTAGCTGTGAATATATTGAATAAGCAGTCGTGCACAGCCGAAGAGGGGTGGTCTTCCAGCTTGGGGGTTGGGCGAAAGGCTAACAACCCATCACCGTAAAAAACAGTTTGTTACGAAACCTTCAAATAAGCCTCGGAATGGGACTGATTCTCTGGCACGACCACAGCAAAGGAATATGTAGCAAATATGAGTGAATCCAGAAATGCCTATAGAGTGTTAGTTGGGAGGCAGGAGGAAAAAGACCTTTGGGAGGCCGAGACGTAGATGGGAAGATAATATTAAAATGGATTTGAGGGAGGTGGGATATGATGATAGAGAATGGATCAATCTTGCTCAGGATAGGGACCAATGGCGGGCTTATGTGAGGGGGGCAATGAACCTCCGGGTTCCTTAAAAGCCAGTAAGTAAGTAAAATAATATTAAGTATTGATACTAAAACTTTGTGTTGTACTAATGGACTATATTGTAAAACTCTTCTGCATATATTTCAACTAGACTGTGACCATAATTAAGACTTTATAGTACTATTAAGATTTTTTTTTTCGTTTGACATGTTCCATATTCTATTTGTGAAGCAATGTACGAGTATGTGGAATGTAAATAAATAAAATACAATACAAAAAATTGAAAAATTGAAACAACTGCTATTGGTACAAATGAAATCACACATTCGATTGCTTTCCCAATACGCCATTTTATTTCTCATAAATTGAAATGAACTTTCAGGGAAATAGTTTTCGGGAAAGATTTTAAAAATTACTTACTGAATCTAGTCTACGTTTTAAAATGATGTAATATGCGATACATTGTACACATCTCTGTATTCGTTTAATATAACAGCACATACATTTAAAATATATATTTTTAATTATACATTTTAACTTCCTGGTCACCTTAAGTGCGGTTTCCATCGGATGAGGAAGTGAAGCTTTTATTTTACATCATGCAATACATTTAGGCATATGAAAGTCACCAACAATAGGTTATTTTTAAGTAAACATTAGTAGATAATTCGAGGTTAGTTTCCACGCATTTGTATAAAATTAACTTATAAACATGTAAACTAAGTTAAGTACTAACTGATATTTACAGTAAGATATGTGGCAACATAGCGAAACGTAACTGAAGTTCGTGTTGATTTTCAACTGTTTCGGCAATGAGAGAGAAACAAATCTTCACCGCCTCCTGCATCTTATATTTACAGTAAGATATGTGACAATATAGCGAAACGTAACTGAAGTTCGTGTTGATTTTCAACTGTTTCGGCAATGAGAGAGAAACAAATCTTCACCTTCCTCCTGCATCTTATATTTACAGTAAGATATGTGGCAACATAGCGAAACGTAACTGAAGTTCGTGTTGATTTTCAACTGTTTCGGCAATGAGAGAGAAACAAATCTTCACCGCCTCCTGCATCTTATATTTACAGTAAGATATGTGGCAACATAGCGAAACGTAACTGAAGTTCGTGTTGATTTTCAACTGTTTCGGCAATGAGAGAGAAACAAATCTTCACCGCCTCCTGCATCTTATATTTACAGTAAGATATGTGGCAACATAGCGAAACGTAACTGAAGTTCGTGTTGATTTTCAACTGTTTCGGCAATGAGAGAGAAACAAATCTTCACCGCCTCCTGCATCTTATATTTACAGTAAGATATGTGGCAACATAGCGAAACGTAACTGAAGTTCGTGTTGATTTTCAACTGTTTCGGCAATGAGAGAGAAACAAATCTTCACCGCCTTCTGGATATGTGTCTCAATACGTGTGAGGAAGAATGAACGTTGGATTCAAAGTATGATTTCGTTTTGTGTGGTTGACCTTTATTCAAGTTCTTCTCCTACAAATTTGGAAACCGAAATCTGTTTTAAAATGTCATCGAGTTCTATGTGCCGATATCTTTGCTCGTGGAAAATAGGAGCAGCACGGCAAAATTTAGTATTATCATCAGATCAGCTATCAGAATAATCAGAAACCTGATAACTGAAGATTAATTTCATGTCTTAGGTCCGATTTCACCAATCATATTTAACTTTAATTTAAATATCTTTATTTGATACTTAAAGGGAATGCATTTCACAAACATTATCTACATATATTCAGTCCATGCTACTACTCCTCTTCTCAATCTCTAGTAACAGACGTCTTCATAATAGTTTTGGAGGCCTGTGATTGAAAAGAGTGAAAATATTAAAATTGAAAATCTCAGTGATTCACAACCTTGTCACCTTTCACGTGTAACGAATCCAGCCATCGTACTAGTACGAGGTCTCAGAATTTATTACAACCCATGACTTAGTGTTTCTAATATCTCGGCATAAAAATATTGGGATCAATATAAACTTTTATACATCTTGATTACACAACTTCTAACACTGTATTACTTCGGAATATGTATTGTATGACTTTCTTGTGTTAAATTCTATCGTACCTGGTTTACATGTTTCGACATAATATAATATATATTCCGAAATAAACTTTTAGTTGCCAGAGAAATGCGATCGTGATTTTTGTCCACAAAAATAACAAATCTATCATTGCCAACACATGAAATAAAACCTTATATCCGCTAGATAAGTCTCGTACACCTGGGACTCGAATCCATGACTGAAGCAAAGTCCCTGTTTTTTCAGCGCGAGTGAGGTCGACAACAATCTGTAGCTCCACCACCAGGGAGCAGCACTGAGTTGGAATTGGCAAACAGATTAGCTTTAATAGAGTAAACACGTTGTTTTCAAAATGCACATCAATTTATAATGCAAAGCAGGATTATTATAAACGCTAGCAGATTACGCGAGCGATTAATGTTTTATTACTGGCTAAAATTTATTGGTGTATAATTTTTTGCTGCGTGTAAAGAATGCGGAAGACAAGAGACAGATGGTTGTTAAATTAACTGTAATAGCAGAAACGCGGTTGATGCGAAATCCACAATTTCTATCTATGGAGACAATAATCCGATTACGAACGCATCATGTAGCGGGCACAAATGTTATTTTATCAGTCCTTCGCAACTGCCGGTGGTCTTGCAAGCACCACAAAACCACCTGACAAAATGGTAGCTCACTTTGCAAAATACACACATATTGCCAGCCTTTTATATAATAAGTGCGCACTCCAATTAATAAGACTTGCATGCTATTTCCTGACGAGATGTGTCAAACGGTGAAAGAAAGCCATTCGGTGATACACGCGATGCTGAAACTGAATTAGTGCATGAGATGGTGTGTACTTGCTAACAATTCCCTGAACTAATGTACTAGATAGTCCAGCGTGTGTGTGTATAAGTTAGTGAACACTTTATCTAGAAGCTTATTGGTGAACGTGTCTGTATTAATAGTTTCCTGAATTAACAGTCGCTCAGTGCGTTTTGAAACCAGGAGTTCCATATTCAAATCCCGACCGATATACCCTGCATTTATAACTCGTGTTGGGCAAACCCGTGGTCCAGGCAACACAGGGGTTTCCTCCAGGTACTCCGGTTCCCCTGTGACATCCCAAGAATTCATCATCATCATCATCATCATCATCATCATCCATTATAGATGTAGCCTAATGTAGACTCATCACCTGTGGTACATTCTGGAAAGTCTCTCACGAACTAGGCCTAAGTGGTTTTTGGCACTAACGACATTTATGAGCCATGCTCGTAGAGTCGAGCGAATAACGGCAAGTTAAGGGCCCTGCCACTGCAGAAAGAAAGTTTCTTGAATTAATATAAAAGATGAGTTAGAAAGCATGATGGAAATATTCAGATTGTCAATTAATATAGATAAACACAATATAATATTTGTTACTCAGTCAAATGACAAATCAATGTAAAATAATGACATATTATATGGTCATTAAGTTTTATATACATGAATTACAAATTGCAAACGTTTTCGCCCATTCAGGCATCTTCAGGCACAATTATACAATATCTCAATGTCAAACTGTGTAGCCATTACATTGGTGGTAGATAAACTGTTTAAGATTAATGATGTACAAAACATCTCCATAATTAAAATGTAATATTACAGGTCATAAAATTAAAATAATGTTAAAAACCACGTAGTGTTGTAATTAAACTTCATAATATTCTGTGGAACTCTTGTTCAGTAGAGTCCAATGAGTGATGAATTATGTCTGAAATATATAAATAATACGAAATAGAAATAGGAATTATCAAATGTAAAAGTGTAATCGGAATGGATAATTGAAAGTACTCACGTCGTTTGAACGTGGCAACTGTATAGTGATCTAATTACAACACTACGTGGTTTTACATTATTTTAATTTTATGACCTGGTTTCGCGGTCAGAGGCGCTAACCGTTACTCCACAGGTGTGGACTTTTTTAAGTGTTGTTTCTTTCTTCTTACTCCTACTCCTGGAACTTTGTTATCTTACTCATCTTTCTGCCGTTTTCTTTCCCGCGTGTTCCGACAGTCCCGTGTGGTGCGTCTCGCTCGTCAGACAGGCCTCCTTCGAGTACCTCTGCCGATCTCGCCCTCCCCGTGCCGATCGGATCGTCGCAATGACTCTTTGCTTCGGTAACTCGTACAGAGAGGGCCTGGACCGCCATTTTGGAGCGATGCGGGGAGACCAAGGCGTAGGCAATTAGTGGGGATGGCGGCCTAATGAAGCGCGCAAGGATATCGATCAGCGCAAGTGCTGGAGTTAGTGCAGTTATTATGCTAATAACGCAATAATGGCAACACTTAGCGCGGTGATCATGGCGTCGTATCCACGGAGATCGATGTGCGGGCCCGGCCCGGATTGGTCGGCGCCGCGGCACGGCGGGGGCGGGGGTTCGCTCGCTGGCGCCCCTCCCGGCAGACTTCCCGCATCGCAGCCCTTCCTCCTTGCTTCTAATTATTAAGAATAAACAAGTCTTGTGTATCGCTGGAACTAAATGCCATTTTGTCGTCTTCCTCTCGTCCCGCTTTGATTAATTAACTCGTAATTAATAATTCAGGCTTCCTGACTGAAAGTGACACAAAAAAGCAGATTTTTCTCCGCTGCGAGAGGAATAAAAACTCGGTAATGTTTAATGAGACAAGGGCGCGGAGGTCGGGACGGCACGCACTTCTAATTGGCTTATCAATCGATCACAGCATCCGAGGCGTCGAGAAGACGAGTCGGCGGCGCGGCGGGACCGAGTTCGACACTGGCACGTCCCACGAGATTCGACACGATACACCACGTTTTCTTCTGGCCCTTAGGCCTAGTTTTCATTAATAGAGTTAGCAGTAGAATAATTTCTAGCACCGAATTTGGTAAAGTATCCGTTCTCACGCAAATGGAAAGGTAGAGTAAAATCGTACAGCGCAAAATTTAAATCACAAAAATGAACATCAGCCGTCGTAATTCTGTTGTGAGGAAGTGTTTGAGAATTATTGCTGAATCTTAGAAAGCATGATGATAGCGATATTCCGATAGTCAATGTAATATAATATAATGTAATGCTATGTTATTTAGAGTTCAGTCTAATTGACATATCATAGTTCAAAATCAATAACGCTTACACATGTAATGATCATTGCATATTATGAAATTGGAATGCAAACGTTTTCGCCCTTGGGCATCATCAGGCATTTGACTCACAATATCTTATACAATTTTTACTTCTTTGCTATAGAGTGCGTACCAGATAATTATTTTTTTTTTAATTTACAATCTTGTATATAATAATAAATAACTATTTACATGATTAACTCTATGATAAATAACAATCTGAAATTTAAATGAGTGCAGATATTAAAATTGTGACTAAAATTCTTGTGTAGATCTTATACTTCAAATTATAAAATTGTGAACCTTGAAACAACATAATGAAAAACCATATGATTCCTCTTTAAACTTCATAATAGGCCAAATACACTTCCATTAGTTGGGTGTTTATAGCGCGAGCATTAGTCTCAATGATATCATATTACTTACTTACTTACTTACTTATAAATGGCTTTTAAGGAACCCGAAGGTTCATTGCCGCCCTCACATAAGCCCGCCATCGGTCCCTATCCTGTGCAAGATTAAGCCAGTCTCTATCATCATACCCCACCTCCCTCAAATCCATTTTAATATTATCCTCCCATCTACGTCTCGGCCTCCCTAAAGGTCTTTTTCCCTCCGGTCTCCCAACTAACACTCTATATGCATTTCTGGATTCGCCCATACGTGCTACATGCCCTGCCCATCTCAAACGTCTGGATTTCAAGTTCCTAATTATGTCAGGTGAAGAATACAATGCGTGCAGTTCTGTGTTGTGTAACTTTCTATATAACTTTAATATCTGCACTCATTTAAATTTCAGATTGTTATTTATCATAGAGTTAATCATGTAAATAGTTGTTTATTATTATATACAAGATTGTAAAAAAAAATTATCTGGTACGCACTCCACAGCAAATATAGCTATGAAAAATTGTATAAGATATTGTAAGTTAAATGCCTGATGAACGTTTGCATTCCAATTTCATAATATGCAATGATCATTTACATCTGTAAGTGCTATTGATTTTAAACTGTGATATGTCAATTTGACTGAACTCTAAATAAAATAGCATTACATTATATTATATTATTGCTGAAATTTGTCTAAGGAAAGTGACTTCAGCTCTCGAGGAAGAAGAGAATAGAACAAAGAAAATATGTATTAGAGACGGGATCAAAAGAATACAGAGTTACGAAAGATCTGCCCTTCTTCCGGAGGAACTTGCTGAAGAGGACGTACAAGAGTATTAACTGTGTTTGAGGATTACCCCGGAAACTCTGAAACACTCTTGAGATGATCACTCCAAAAATTGTCTCCAACGCAGACCACTTCATTTTTAAGGGGTTAGGTACAGCTTACAGCAGTAAATTTTTGGAAATACTCAACATTTCTTTCCTCCATTACTGTATCTTGTACAATAATGAAAGTTGGTATATGTAAAATACTGTCCTTCTGCTATATAAAAAAATTACGATTAAAAAAATTATTCACTTTTTTAATTCAAAATGGTGTTACTTCACTGTGTAGTAACTCATAAACTTGTTAACTTTTTCATGTTCTCTCCCTTTTATTTTATTGCTGAAACTCATGTTTACAATAACATGCGACAAAGCTTTTTTCTAA
The DNA here is from genome assembly GCA_025594305.2 of Periplaneta americana. Classification (NCBI taxonomy): domain Eukaryota; kingdom Metazoa; phylum Arthropoda; class Insecta; order Blattodea; family Blattidae; genus Periplaneta; species Periplaneta americana. The sequence continues at coordinate 164,695,819 of JAJSOF020000013.1, read as the reverse complement.
GACTGTATGTCACTATACGGCAATTGAGACAGGGAAATCAAAAACTTCCTAACTCCAGTAAACCAAATTTTACAGGAGAGAGAAAAAACTTATTATTTCTCTTACTAACTTTAAATATTATACATTTATCTATTAATATTGTGTAAAATTACATTCTTTATTAATTAAATACTTCAAAACCTAAATTTTTACATTATCTTACGCTACAATTTGAAATAAACACTGCTGGAGTTAGTGGTTTTCTGACGTCCACAGTGTATGAATTAAGTGTATTAAGAGCCATGTGAAGAAAAAACGATAAGTATATCATAATTCCCTTATGAAACATTGGAATATACGAGAAAATGAAAGTTTATTATTAAGATTAACTTTGCTATATTTTTTTATTTCAAATATATGAGACAGAAAATCACAAATTACCATAAAGCACATCAAAATACACAAATAAAACCACAAACAATATTAAAATGTTAACACAGTCCCATTCATGTTACAGATTCTGTTTTTCCTCTCACTCTCATGTTCTTCCTGAGCATCTAGATTCTAGGTTATTACTGTCCGCAAACAGAGTTTGGTAATTCAGCCTACTTTCCTCAGAAATAAACTGTATTACATTTTGCAAGTCCTTTTGCTTTCTTCTTTCAATGGCAATGCTGAATTGTACAGAGACATCACTTTATTTTTACCAACATTTTTAACATTAACCTGGCTATACTCCGAAACACTGTTACCCCTACCTCCTTCCATTAGAGGAGTTTGGTGTTACCAGTGCAATATGTAAACAAATCATTTTACTAGCTATAGGAGGAGAGAAAAGTAGTGTATCCATTTATGTTATAGGAAATATAGTATTACGATTTTCAGTTTGATCGTTACTTTTACAGTATTTTATCAAAAAACAGTAGAATAGTAACAATTTTTTTTTCACAAACTCAAGTCTTCAGGCGGTTATATTCATTATGTAATGTCTAGTCTATTCAGCATATTACTAACCTAATTTATTCCTGAGAATTTTGTGAGCACTTCCGTAAGAAACCCCAATTTCTACAGCTAGTTTCTTGACCGACTTATTAGGACCTCATCGCATCCTTTCTCTAGCATCTTCTACAACATCTTCTGTCACCTTTGTTGGCCATCTTACACTTTTCTTTCTTTCTTTTCTGTTGCTCTAAATTTATCTACCAGATTAATGACATTTCTACGAAAGTATTCCGTAATGATATAATCAGGAAATTGTGAAAAAAAAAAACTGTAGTTCACATTCGGTTATATTGTAATTCCAGTTTCCATCATCGTCCTTCATACTTACAAACAGTAAAACAAAACTCTTTTTTAAATAATGCTGTTAAGTACCGTACCATATTATAGGGTGCCGTACTTTCGGTAACTCTAATCTTCACTTGTGCTCAGTCCACACAGATAAATTCAGTTATGCTAAACTTCAATATTATAAGCTCTTTCTTCTATAGAAAATGCAACATATTTCTGAAACACACTGTACTATCTACTGTTTATTTCACTGCTAGCAACAGCGGCCGTAAGTTTGTGTGGCGATGTTAGTAAGGACATTAGTGAAAGGGGTGGGAGTCAAGTACATTTAGAAACGCGGGTACAATAAAAATTGAAGTAAAAATAAAATGATGTCCCTGTACTTTAGTTGACTGGGGAATGACGCATCTGTATTGGGTTTCTGGAAGTTAATCGACTCGATATTGTGCCTTTAATAGCCTTACTTACATGGATTTCATAGATTTTTGTGACATTCTGAATACCGTATCGTATCACTTTACTCAGCTGGTTGAGCGATAGTGTTGACACCTACCGGGAAATTAAGCTTGGAATGCAAAAACTCTCTTATTCCATGGAGTAAGTGGAAGTTAGTGGGTTTTTGATCTCCTTGTCTCAATTGTTGAATAAGTTCATCTGGAAATGCGGGAATAAGTTTCCCCTGTTGTGAAAGCTATCTATCTGTTTTCAGGAGCATTATTCATGGCACTGAATTAGCTACTGTATAAAGCCATCTGATAGGCTAAAGCAGGAACAACATGGTGGAGTCTAAACAGCATTCTGTTCTTTTCAATCGAGATAATGACGAACCCTTGTATGTACAATACCATCTGACAGTGGGTACAAGTTTACGTCGTTATGACGAGATTTGGTAGCCTTCATGAAATACATGCATGATATGAATTCTTGCACAATTACGTATGGAAATCAGAAACAGAATTAGCTATGCGATTAGGCTGTTCAGGATAAATAAGCATGGCTACATATTCTTATGCAATGCCAACTGACAATCAGGAACAAGCCACTGTTATTACGACAGCGCTTTGAATATCTTCATCAAACATATCTAACTTATGGTAATAGTTATTTACTTTGCAAGATCATAGGCGGTCAGAAGCAAAGGGGTGTAAGTGACATTTCTAAAAAAAAAACTAAGTTCATTAGACGTTCAAATACAATTTTTCAGATTTACAGTATTTTGAATGAAGAATACCAGATATTTTGAAAGTTATTTGCTTCCGTAATAATGAAACATTCTCCCTCTGATTTTATGCCAAATACTTTTTCTTCAACCTATCCACCTTCAGTTTTTGAGTTTCAGCGCGAAAACGCAAGTAACAATGTCAGGATGATCAGTGGGTTTTTCATGTGGGAGTAAAGCTATAGCTATTTCAAGTCCTTCCGGATTGTAGGTGAAAGTTAAAGAAATGTCAGGGTTCCTGTGCTTTCGAACAATAGACATAGCATCTTGGTATAGCTGCTGCATGTAGAGCTTGAAATGTAGAGGGTAAACTCATTTTATTCTGCTAAGAGATCTTGCTGAAATGATCGGGAAACTACACAATTTTGTAGGCTTCTTATTTTATTAGTAAGTAACACCGTTTGGTCTTTCCTTAGAAACTGTAATTTTTGCGCTCTCTCGAGCCAATACAGAAGAGAATGACGCATATAAATATTTATACCTCACCGCCATTAAATATATGAAAAAGACCCAACCCCATTTGATTAATAACTATAAAAATATTTGATTTTTAATAACAATATATTATCTTACGTAAGTTTTGTGGTTATATATACTATACAGCCGCCACTCAGTAAATTATAGAAATGAATATCAAATTTAAAATATTCTCTACATCTACTTACATAACCCCAAAACGTTTCACTTTCATATCATCAATATAGCATTAATATGTATAATTTATGAAAAATAGTCACATCATGGCATTATCTGTAATAATATTTCATTTCTAATGGTAATAATGTCGTCAAATCACCTCAAAGTTAGTAGATTTTAATGTCCAATACACAGCTGTACTCAGAAAATTACACACCGCAGAATCAGACCTGTGAATTATTTTAGTAAGTCTTGAAGATTTTAATAACCAATTGAATTTGAGCTCTAAATATGTCAGCAATCCTGCAGGTCATGGCGTTCGTGTAATATCCTATTGTTTATGTTTGTGTTTTGTTTTATTCTGAAAAGCCATATTTCTCAAAAGTGACGGCAGATGGATTTTGGAAAATAGGAAAATGATGTAGAAAGATTGATATTTCACTGAAAACTGCTATTTTCTGAAAAACTTTGGGTTCCAAGCTTCAAAAGGAGGGGTCATTTATTAAAATGCGTTCAGCCGTTTTCCCGTAATTTCCATTACCAGTTCAAATTATATATATAGATAGATGAGTTACGTGCATCCAGAGTAAACATAAAGCATTTAAAAGGGATATTGCTTTTAATTACATCACATATAAACATTTAAAATTAAAACTTTACGGAATTTATGAAAGCTTAGTATGTTTTAAATAGATTTTCTCGATAGTAACTAAAATGCATTCACACCCCTTTGCGTCTGACCGCCATGGAAATCAGAAACTTAAAAATGTAAACGTTACGGTAAAATCAAGAACATTCACGATGTGAACATAAACATAACCGCAAAGATATTTGGTAACCATGGAAACATAACAACGACGTCATTTCCTCATATTCTCTCGATACTTCAGCGCTCCACGACTGTGTACTGTTTGCAAACCACGTAAGCATAAGCATGAAAGTTTGGAGTTCGCATACTTTCATGTTAACATCTAACGGCAATGTTTATGTGAATCATTGTGAATGATCCCATTTTGTAACCTGCGCGCAAACTTGTGTGTTTATGTTACGGTTATTTTTAATTTTATTTGTGAATGGGTCTTATAATCTTGAAACTGTTACTGAATAAATAAACTGTAGGCTGTAATTTTAATTATTATCTGTTTTCACAATTTTACGAAACAGTAATGCAGTGGTGCTGCATATTGGTATGTGTTTGAATCAATATTAACGGTAAGGTACGGATAACTACAGCTCGAGGCACAGTTACCAATAATAACTCTAAAGTTGACGATCACAGTTATTTCAGAAACTCTAAAATCAGCATGTTAAATCGTACATAACTGTATGGGGTTACGTATAGGCCTAAAGATAACTGGGCATGTCTGTTATAGATCGCTTTGTGTTCCAGGGATCAGTTTATGTGTTGTTAAATTGTAATTATTCTGTTGCCGTTAAATGATTATATTTTCGCAATACTCCTGCTTTAAACATAACGGCGACAGTCTTAAGCTCAAAGAAAAGCGTGATTCCTCTCCAGTTTCTATTGTACGTTACTCGAGGGAAGTGATCTACGCGGATGGGAACTTTAAGAGTGCAATGAGGGGAGAGTTCTCCTCTGTTACGTCGTGTCAGACACTTCTGATGCGCGACCTAACGGGAGAGAGTGGAATTAAAATAGCTAGGGCAATGGAAATGCTGGTTAAAAATTGGCTGAAGGCAATGAAAATCCTTAGCGTGGTTCATTTCAGAAGACGCGTAGGCCTAAATATGGGGGTTAGGTGTCTTACTAACGGCACGTCAAGAATCCTTCTCCGCAGAGATTGAAGGCCTATACATTTGGAACTATGCATTCAAATTTATTATTTTTGTGGGTAGCAATCCAAAATAGTACTGCTAGAATATTTAAAGTCCAGTATGATTATTACAACAAAATGAAAATAAATTCTCTAAAGAGCAATGCCGTCAGCTTTACAAGATAAATAAATAAAGTAATCGCATCGTGAAACCATTCCAGAAGTTAACAAATGTAAATACCTAGGAATAACTTTTAGCAGCGATCTCGGCTAGGGGGAACACGTTACTGACACAGCGGGAAAAGTATGGAGAGCATTACACTTTGTGATGAGGGTACTAAAAAGGCTCTGATAAGTTCAAAGAGATTCCATATAAGTCACTAGTTCGTCCAGTGCATGTTGGGGTCCTTACAGATTAAAACACATTAAGACATTGTAAAATATTAAAAAACGGGCTCTCAAGTGTTGTAATAATTCAACATTAAAATGGGACACACTCACGGACGGGAGAACGCGAATTCGATTATGCGCAATGTTCAAAACATACAGAGGTGAGCCTACCTGGAGAGAAATAAAAAAATAGGTTGCAGCGGCCAAATTACTCTTCAAGGAACCACTCACATAAATTGAGGAAAAGAAGACAGAGGTCGGACACTGGAAAGTTTTCTTTTCTCAATCGTACTATCAGGGACCTGCAAACTTGCTAAAGGCTTTACCAGTAACCAAAAATGTATTTAAAAATAGGCTTAAGGACTTTACTAATAGAAGGTAGTGTATTATGCACACTATTTAAAGGGTGTAATTGATGTTTTGTTATTTGAAGTATTGTATCAGTGAAGAAGTGTGTTTCTGCCAGTGAAGTTTTATAGTTTATAGTCGTAGAGCAAAACATTTGAACAGTGAAATGTTTTTGAAGTGTTAGTGAAATCAGGATAGTATCAGTAAAATGTGTCGTAGTTCCAGTGCAGTAAGTGAGTTGACAGTGAAATGAGTGTAGTGCTGAAATGTACTTGCGCATGTATGAACATATCATACTCGTAGGTTTTAGTTAGAGCTTTGGGTTAAGATAAATTTACTTTAAATTTTATTTTAAGTGATCGTGCTTCATTTAATTTAGGATGCTTCTTATTAATGTTATTATATTCGTACTATTATTATTATTATTATTATTATTATTATTATTATTATTATTATTATTATTATTATTTTTATTAGGATTCATTATTATTGATATTAATTTATTATTAATTACAATTATTATTAATTGTGTTTATTTACTTATTATGGCTTTAAGGAACCCGGAGGTTCATTGCCGCCCTCACATAAGCCCGCCATCGGTCCCTATCCTGAGCAAGATTAATCCAGTCTCTAACATCATATCCCACCTCCCTCAAATCTATTTTAATATTATCTTCCCATCTACGTCTCGGCCTCCCCAAAGGTCATTTTCCCTCCGGCCTCCCAACTAACACACTATATGCATTTCTGGATTCGCCCATACGTGCTGCATGCCTGCCCATCTCGAACGTCTGGATTTAATGTTCCTAATTATGTCAGGTGAAGAATACAATGCGTGCAGTTCTGTGTTGTGTAACTTTCTCCATTCTCCTGTAACTTCATCCCTCTTAGCCCCAAATATTTTCCTTACTTTACTTTTGAGGGCCTCTCCACTTTTCAGTGGTTACCCTTTATTCCCATTTTCCATCTGCGTCTGTCATTCCAGTCCTGCTCATTTAGCCCCCTATCATTCATCATCCTCAATATTCCAGCCCTAGGCCTTCCTCGTTTCCTTCTACCAGCTGGAGACCACTGAAGTAGCACGTTTGGCCACCTCCTCTCATCCATCCTCCTTACATGACCATACCACTGAAGTTGTCTATTCTCAATTCTTGCAATCACCGATTCTTCCATGTTCATTATCCTTCTAACATCTTCGTTTGTTCTCTTTTCCAGCCTGGATATTCTAGCACCTCTCCTTATGCCGTCCATTTCAACTGCCTGTATTTCATGGGAAACGTAGCGTAATATTTTCCTAAGAACCTTATTCTCAAACATCCTTAACCTATGTTCCTCTCTCAAAGTGAGAGTCCAAGTTTCACAACCATACAGAACACCGGTACTACAACTGTTTTATAAATTCTAACTTTAATATTTTTTCACAGCAGACTGGATGATAAAAGCTTCTCAACCGAATAATAACAGGCATTTCCCATATTTATTCTGTGTTTAATTTCCTCCCGAGTATCATTTATATTTGTTACTGTTGCTCCAAGATATTTGAATTTCTCCACCTCTTCGAAAGATAAATTTCCAATTTTTTTTTACATTTATTTTTAATTGTTATTATTGAGTGTAATTAGTTACGACTGTCACCAGGTGTTTATCCTTTTTCAGTGTGAATAAATACGTACATATACTCATAATAGTAAGTTATATTATAGACTTCAAACATATTTTGTTGAATATCTCAAAATGGTACATAGCGGAGAAGTCCCGTTTCTGAAATAACTGATTCACATGTGTGCTAATGGAACAGGATCAGATGTGTACTTGAGATATTGTTGTACATGTCCGATGGCTTGAAGCGATCGAGACGACCAATTAGAGTGAAGCAAATGCAAGATGGTGCGGCGCGGCGCAAGAAGCGGCGTTACGGGCACCCGGGGAAATATCGGACAGAGCATTGTAATCTGTCCGCCGGGCCGTAAACACGACTGACAGCAGCGTGATGAGATTAGTGCTTTGGGGAGCCCGCACAAAACAGTTCCATCTCATTTTCTGTATTTTTTAATTTTTATTGCGGACTCGATATGACCGCGTAATCTGCTTAAGTCTTCATAAAAGTCAATTTCCAGCCCCGATCCGTTTAGTGGCAAAACTAACCCGAAACTCAACCAAAGCCAGGGGTGGGCGGGGGAGCGGGAGCAGGCGCGGCTCCTCCGGGGCTCATCAAATATAGACGCGGGCGATAAAGAATGCATGCCGGCCATGTTGACATGTGGCTCCTTGAGAACATTCACACCCGCATTCTGCAGTTTTCTGTCAAGCGTCTGTGTTGTGTTGCCTGTCATACGTTTAAGAATCTTCATGCGTCACAATTTTTCTCATAACCATAATTAGCAATAAACAGAAACGCTGAGTCTAATTTGGTAAACGTTTCTGGACAATATAATACATAAACGTACACAGAGAGAACAAATATGTAGTGTATTAATAATAATAATAATAATAATAATAATAATAATAATAATAATAATAATAATAATAATAATAATACACTACATATTAGTTCTCTCTGTGTACAAAATCTATGATTATGTCTCATGATCATGACGAGAATATTTTACGAAGTGGAAATATAAAAATTGGAAATTTATCTTTTGAAGAGGTGGCGAAGTTCAAACATCTTGGAGCAACAGTAACAAATATAAATGATACTCGGGAGGAAATTAAACACAGAATAAATATGGGAAATGCCTGTTATTATTCGGTTGAGAAGCTTTTATCATCCAGTCTGCTGTCAAAAAATTTGAAAGTTAGAATTTATAAAACAGTTATATTACCGGTTGTTCTGTATGGTTGTGAAATTTGGACTCTCACTTTGAGAGAGGAACATAGGTTAAGGGTATTTGAGAATAAGGTGCTTAGGAAAATATTTGAGGCTAAGAGGGATGAAGTTACAGGAGAATGGAGGAAGTTACACTACACAGAACTGGACGCATTGTATTCTTCACCTGACATAATTACGAACATTAAATCCAGACGTTTGAGATGGGCATGGCATGTAGCACGTATGGGCGAATCCAGAAATGGATATAGAGTGTTAGTTGGGAGGCCGGAGGAAAAAGACCTTTAGGGAGGCCGAGACGTAGATGGGAAGATAATATTAAAATGGATTTGAGGGAGGTGGGATATGATGATAGAGACTGGATTAATTTTACTCAGGATAGGGACCAATGGCGGGCTTATGTGAGGGCGGCAATGAACCTTCGGGTTCCTTAAAAGCCATTTGTAAGTAAGTAAGTATTATTATTATTATTATTATTATTATTATTATTATTATTATTATTATTATTATTATTATTAGGCGATTAGGCGATTGAAGAATTTTCTACCCTTTTCCATGAAAAAATGTTAGTGCAAACACTCGTGATGCCCCACTTCGATTACTGTGATATTCTGCTTACTGACCTAAGCGTTACTTCGGCGCAGAGACTACAACGTGTTCATAATATGTGCGTCCGTTTCGTCTGCAATATTCGCCGGCTGATCAGGTAACACCATCCCTCGAAATGTTGTCCTGGCTCCGTCTAGAAGATCGTAGGAAAATCCACTGTCTTTCCCTTCTCTTTCACATATTGCATTTCTCCACTCCTGTCTATCTTACGTCTCGTTTTCAAAATTTATCCACCAATCATAACCTAGACACACGATCACAACACTCCTCAATATTATCCATTCCCTCCCACCGAACATCCTCATATTCACCTTCTTTCACTGTGGCTGTTCCACGGCTTTGGAATTCCCTACCGAGTAATGTCAGGGACTGTCAGACATCAAACCAATTTAAGAATAGGCTAACGAGATACTTTTCTAACAATTATTGTTAAAAATAATAGCTGTTTCAGGTATCTCAATGTTTAATGGCTATATATATCACAGATAAATATCTAAATTATTTCATTATTATTATTATTATTATTATTATTATTATTATTATTATTATCATTATTAATATTGTAACTATTTCTTACCAATGTTTATTATTGTCACACTAACATTACTTATCCAACTTTCATTATTTGCTTTCATGTTGTTTTATGGTCTAGATATTAATGTAATAAATATGTAAGCAATTGTATTCAATTAGAATTAGAGTCTGGCTGGGCGGAAGAGAAGGCCTACTGGCCTTAGCTCTGCCAGATTAAATAAATAAATTATTTATTATTATTATTATTATTATTATTATTATTATTATTATTATTATTATTATCGACAGATATTGAAGAAAAATGGGAGTGTGGATACAGTACATTAGTTATTCATAGATTTCAAAAAGGCATATGACTCGGTTAAGAGAGAAGTTTTATATGATATTCTTATTGAATTTGATATTCCCAAAAAACTTGTTCGGTTAATTAAAATGTGTCTCAGCGAAACTTACAGCAGAGCCTGCATAGGACAGTTATGTCGGATGCTTTTCCAATTCACTGTGGGCTAAAGCAAGGAGATGCACTATCACCTTTACTTTTTAACTTTGCTCTAGAATATGTCATTAGGGAAGTCCAGGATAACAGACAGTATTTGGAATTGAACGGGTTACGTCAGCTGCTTGTGTATGCGGATGACGTGAATGTCTTAGGAGAAAATCCACAAACTATTACAGAAAACACGGAAATTTTACTTTCAGCAAGTAAAAAGATAGGTTTGGAATAAATCCCGAAAACATAAAGTATATGATTATATGTCTTGTGATCAGAACATAATACGAAATGGAAATGTATAAAAATTGGAAATTTATCCTTTGGAAGGATGGAAAAATTCAAATATCTTGGAGCAACAATAACAAATATAAATGATACTTGGAGGTAATTAAACACAGAATAAATATAGGAAATGCCTATTATTGTTCGGTTGAGAAAGTTGTCATCTAGTCTGCTCTCAAAAAATCTGAAAGTTAGAATTTATAAAACAGCCTATGTTACCGGTTGTTCTGTATGGTTTCCCCAGCTGTAGGGTCTTTCGTAGCTCACCAAATTCATCACGATACTGAGTGGACACGGACTGTATACTCCGGTCGAAATTTCATGCGAAAATGTCTTCTCTCATGCAGGCCTACTGGAAGCAGGGATAATTCAGTATTGCTAATCTGAGAAATGAGCTTTAGATCACGCGACTATGACGTGGGACTATGGAATGGAAAGGAAACTCAACAGTCTTTCGTTCAATAAATCTGACTTCTACAACGAACTTTTATTTTCTTAACAGTCACGATTACTAGGAGAAGTATTGCTGAGTCACCACATTAGACGGAAGTTAGCCTCGAATAACTGAATAATTATGTCAATGAAAATTACCTTATGGTTAATTCACCGTCGGCCTCAGTGACACAAATCTTAATTTTATCAATTTATTATCCTATTGATAGATATCCTATTACCAAGAAACAAAATCAACACAGATCAAGAAGAGGTGGTAAGTAAAATTAATTTGTCGCAAAAAATAACAATGAATATTGTTCTTCAATGCACAAAAAGTAATCAAAAGTAAGTTAAAATCAGCTAAGTCACTTCATCAGGAAGTGAAAAAAACTCTCAATTTCGAGTGGAAAAGAAAGGGAAAAGAAAAAGAATTTTCTTTCATTCAATGAATTTGTTAAGACGGGCCTTAAGGGGGGAAGTACAAATTGACCTGAAAAAATTTAGTGAAATCCATTTTTTTATATCGGCTACTATATAAATGCTAATTGAACAAAACTTTTCATGCTTAATATACCATATATATAAATATTTAAAGAAAATAATCTGCCCTCAATGAGGGTGACCATAAAGATCCAGAATAAAAGCACTAGCAGAATAATTTAGAAAGACAGGAATTGTTTAGTAAAAAATTCAGAGAAATGCAAACCCAACAGAATCATCAGTGGTCAAAATATAAATGGTAATGTAATATTTGGACTGAATCTTAAGAATATTCAACAAAATTTTTTGAATTTCAAAAAATCGGAGTCCGAGTGCTTTTAAAATATCACATGTAAATTTAGGGAGTATGCCACGTGCACCAAACAAAGACCAGAAGCACTCCACCGACTAGTGGGAATGTTATATTTCTCACTTAGATAAGGGATGCAGGACTCATAAATGGATTCATAAAACACTGTTACGAATATTTAAATAGCTTATAATTACGTGTAAAAATAATATCAACTTTGCATATTTTTTACCACCGTAAAGCATTTACCTAATAAAATATACAGTTGAAGTGGTGAGATCAATAACCATTCAAGTCCACTTCTGGGCATTCATTTTTTGCAAATTTGAAATAAAATTTTGGATATTTCCACAAGTGTTACGACTTTAAAAGTTGGTATACTACTTTGTCTTTACCTCTAAAATAACCATAAATATTACGTGCAAAAAATAATGATTAAGTAAGAAAAAAAGTGTTTTGCATTTATCTCGAAACTTGTGTAAATGGACTTGAATGGTTATTGATCTCACCGCTTCAATTAATTAAATATCTGCTTGATTCTTTTATTGGAATGTTTTAAACACTAGTGTCCTGCAAAGTTCGAACATGAGAGAGGCAACCAAGATCAGGGACACAGAACTGGCGAGAGAGGTGGAAAGCATGGGGAAAGCGTTGATTCCCCGTCCACAGTCCACCGGCATTGAATGACGTATTTGTGACCTGTACGCAATCACTTAAGACAGACACTAAATACTGAAGTAGTGGTAGAACCAGTGGCGGTTCCTCGGGGAGGGAAGGGAGGAACGTCCTCCTCACATTTTCTTCTTTTGAAAGTAAATACCAAATAAAATATGTGCCTTGAAATTCGAGGAAGATTCGATAATTTTTAAGTTCACAGCTATAAGAAAAACTCGGTTGATCGAGTTTTAAACGACGCGCGCTCATGTGCTGTAGAAAACTGTGAGAAAGATGCGAGATTTTCTGTGTAGAGGAAAAGCACTCCATTCCTCCTCTACTGCAGTTAACACACATAGACAACAGCGCACTAGCGGCAGAGAAAGAAGCAGAGTTTTAAAGCAAGTGAATGAACGGAGAGGGAGGAGATCCTCCTCTGAATCAGTCATGGCGGGAAATAGAAACCGACTGGTCGTGCAGCAAGCTCGCTACCGCTGCCCCTAACGATGTTGCATTCAACCGGACTATAACACATCTAGGAGACACAACAAAAACAGTTTTAACGCAACGCTATGAAAGACACCATGTAAACATTTTTTTAAATTATAAATAAAAAATACTATTCATTGCACTTTATATAGGCTACTATTCATGGTTTGAAACATTCGTGGATATTTGAAAGTTAAAGTCGGGTTTATGTAAAACAAAGAGGAAGTAGTTTTACGTAGTTGGCCCCTGAAATTCACTTCTATTCATTGTTTACTAGACAGGGCAACAGCCAAGTTGTCAGTTTTGTACAAATATATTTGAAACTGAAAGTAGGTACTCCAAACTACATAATTTTTAACATAAAAAATTAATCGGCCACCGGCAGCTTTGAACAATAATGATAGTATGACTTTACAAGAACTGACATTCTTCAAAAGCATGTAATACTGAACTTGTACATGTAGCAACACAGACCACGTGGGTGGGTGCAGTGTTCTCGCTTTCCTCAGATTATTTCCCATTCCCATTTCCGTAAAACGGTTCCGGTTACGAGTTAGTAGCTAGTCTCTTCCAACACGTGTGATGCTGTAGTGTGCTCGAAAAATGCTGCGAGGTTGTGAATTTCCTTGTAATTGTTAATTTGCGCAATTATTCAACAATGAATGGAAGTGAAAACATGATATATTTTGGGCAATTTAGGAAACTCAGTTTACAAGAACAGATTATTGCTATACAGAGGGGAAGGCCAACCCCAAAACTACCTGGTCTTACATGTATGCATGTTGGCTAATTTGTAGCATGTTTCATTCAAGAAGGTGTCATTTCGTGCTGTTAACTTCTTTCCTCCTCTTAAGAAATATGCAGGAGCCGCCACTGGGTAGAACGGAACATTTTACGTTGTGTACCAAAACCAATTTTCTGTCTTCAAGTTCGTAATGAAACTCCGTTATTTTACAGCATCTACAGACTTTGTAAGGAGGGAGTTTTTAACCAGATTTTGTGAAAGGTTCCTTCCCCCGTCCTTATGTGCTACAGCACAATGATAATTTTGGCTCAAATAATATATTTGTAATACCACCATAGTATTTGATCTGACAATTTCCCGTGGTTATGTTCATGACGCGTTATAAAGTGTTTAGTTTTCGCTCTCCGCTCTTTGGTGCCTCAGGGGGTTCGTTGTGCTACTCAAAGCTCCACATGAAAAATGTAGACAGTTATGCGCATGTGCGAAGCTGAAATCACTGCTCTGATTGGCTATTTTTACGCGGGAAAGTGCTGTAGTCAGCTTCAGCACAACACAGCTTGGAGATTGCAAAAGTAAAGCGTAACGAAAGAATGCTTGTTTGTGGAAGACTTCGGAACTATGTATAGGGACATCATTTTATTTTTACTTCAATTTTTATTGTACCTGAGTTTTTGAATGTACTTCACTCCCACCCCTTCTACTAAGGAAGTTCCAACTCCACACAGAACCAAGACCGCAGATAGTAAGCAGTACTGAGTTACTGAGTATAGTACGTTCCAAAAATATGTTCGCGTTTTCCAGTGACGAAAGAGCTTTCAATATTGATTCATATTTTCGCACAGGTACTGTCCGTTTGCCTACGTCGCATCCCGATTTCCCTCACCTGCTTTTGCTCGCCCCTCTGTAATAGCTGGGCTGTCTTAGCTCTTTTCTGAAAACATTAATTTCTCTTAGGAATTGGAAGTTTACGTAATATTATACAGCTGTTTAATTTAACTTAAATAAAAGGGTGTCGTTAAGTAATTAACTGTCACGTGATTTCCTCCTTTCTACAATCCTGCGGCATAACCACTTGGACGGACAGTAGATAGCATGTCTGAGTAATTTTATATTTTCGGGTCGGGCAGAAGTGAAGATTGAATTTACAGTACGTAGAGTAAGTACAGAATTATTTCAACACGAGTTACTAGTCGAAGGACGAAACTGGCAATTGGAATTAGATGAAATAGTCTATAGTGCGATAATATGCACTAAAGAACTGAAGCCTGTATCGAAATGAACGGCCACCATTTTCAAAATTGTGTTTAAATATTCATATTATGATTATTTTTCAATTTAACTTCTTCCTCTATATTGTACGCTAATGTGCTGTAGACAGTATAATATACACTGCATAATGAATACGTTCGCATGGATAACTCACTTCGTGAGTAAAAACACTTATTCTTAATACAGTACTGTAATTTTATTAAAGAAAAACCTAATGAAAATTATCAAACTCAAAATCGCGGTATTTCCTAGTTTACGTAAATGGATGAACTACTTTTCTTCCTTCCTACACCTAGTAGAGTGATTTGTGTTTTACGCCAGTATCATCGAACTCCAGTCTTGGAGGGGAGCAAGCGGTGTTTCCGGTTCTCTAAAGGTATAGACAGGTTAATATTAAAAATGTTAGTAAAAATAAAATGATGTCCCTGTACAATGTATTTGGTAATTCAAGTGTCCGACTGCTGCTGCCATCTACCAGTTAAAGTTGCTGTCGACAGCTATACTATACTGAACAAAAGAGTGTTCCAGATACAAGTTGGATTTCTATACGGAAGACCTGACTTCCGAAATATGGATGGCTGTTCAATTGTCACAATACATAGTATCCAACAATTTACAGGATCCATTCTGTGAAGTAACGAAGTTGTTAAATATTTTGGCTACAACACCAATGACCACTGCTGAGCCAGAAATATGTTTTTCTTCCTTGAAACGCATAAAAACGTTTTTAAGGAACACTATGTCCCAGGATCGTCTCACTGCTCTTGCAATACTGCAGGGGCGGCCCGTCCTTACGTGCTACAGTGCTACAGCACAATGATAATTTTTGCTCAAATAAAGTGTTTGCAATACCACAGTATCTGATCTGCCATTTGACAATTTCCCGTGGTTATGTTCATGACGCGTTATAGAGTGTTTAGTCTTCGCTCTTCGCTCTTTGGTGCCTCAGGGGTTCGTTGTGCTACTCAAAACTTACATGAGAATGTAGACAGTTAATGCGCATGTGCGAAGCTGAAATAACTGCTCTGATTGGCTATTTTTACGCGGGGAAGTGCTGTAGTCAGCTTCAGCACAACACAGCTTGAGATTGCAAAAGTAAAGCGTAACGAGAGAACGCTTGTTTGTGGAATAACTCTGAAGTATTTACAATGTAGGCCTATTTGGTAATTCAAGTGTCCGACTGCTGCTGCCGTCTACCTGGTTTTTGAGGTTCCTCCTGAATCAGTCAGCAAGCGACGGAGAATGGAATCCCAGAAAACTGAAGCCAAGGAAGTATGTGACCGTATAATTCAGAAAACTACTCACCGTTTCCAGTCTTTAAGCTATCTAAATGCAACAAATTTGTTAAACAGCAAATTTTCTGGCAATTTTGGATAGCCTAATTTTCCTGAACGCGAACTTGAAGTTGCTGTCAACAGCTATATTGTACTGAACAAAAGAGTGTTAAGGACACAACTTTGAGTTCTATACGGAAAATCTGCCTTCCGGAATATAGATGGAGGTGTTCAATTGTTACGATACATAGCCTCCAACAATTCACAGGATCCATTCTGTGAAGTAACACTGTCAATAGAAAAAAGTATGATATCCAAGATGAAGGGTTTAACACTAGAGTAATTGGCAGGTTCTGCAGTAGGAAGGAACGTCGTATGGATTTCATATTTCGTCACTAGGCGAGTCTCAAATTAAGATAAATGCATATAAGTGTATACAGTAGGCCAATATAGAAATTGTAGCACACTCATTATTTTGACAACCAGCCGCTACTACAATACTGTCAATAGAAAAGTGTATGATGTCCAAGATGGAGGGGTTTAACACCAAATGACAAGTTCTGCAGTACGAAAGAACTTCGTATGGACTTCATATTTCATCACTAGACGAGACTCCAAATTAAGATAAATACATAAGTGTAGGCCTCTACAGTAGGCCGATATAGAATTGTAGCACACTCATTATTTTGACCACCAGCCGCTACTGGTTAGAGCCTAAATACGAATTAGTTATCCTCGTCGGGATTTGAACCTGGATCCGACGCTCTAGCCGGCGTGTAACAATTTTTTCGTTGGCTAATCCTTCATAGGAAGAAACGTATCGATCTGGCGGCGTCGAGCCGGTCAGAGGACGGCCCACGTACAGCAGTCTAATGATGGGCCGCGTCGTGATTATGAGTGTAATGGCCGCGGACTGCTGGAGTTGCGTGCGAGCAGCGCACCCTCGTCCACTTCAGATGGTATCGAGTATCTGCCACATTTCCACGTGTTGTGCGTACTACAGTAAATTGCAAGCTAGCGTGACGTGTGTCTTAATTGCCAGCCAGTTTTGAGAGGGCGTGAGCAGTTACGAACTCCGGACATCCGAAGAAGCGACGACTAGGCTGTTAAGTACCTCGAACTAACATCTTCACTTTCCAGCTATGGGGCACACGCAGCTCGTCTTCCTCGGTATTCCGACAGTTACCGTGTTTGTGCACAAAAACTCAAGATATTCACATTTTCGTCCCCCTTTGCAGTCACTCTTGTTTCTGTGCCTACTCTTGCATCATACTGAAGATAATAATCCAACTTGATTACACAGAAATAATAGGCTTAACGAAATATCATTTCACTCATACCTTACAAGTAAATACGTTGATGATGATTATTACTAAGAATAGAATGAATGAATGAATGAATGAATGAATGAATGAATGAATGAATGAAGTGCATTTATTGATACACAATTATACAAACTCATGTACACAAGATCCTTCGCATGAGCCTGTACGGTACCGCCTTTCGTGCTATAACTATGCACAGTTTGCAATATCAAAGAAAGCAAAAAAAAAATACTACTAATAGACTAATTAAATAGCTGAACAACAATAATTGTTATTATTACTACTGTTATCATTAATTAAATCCACAAACGATTAGGGAAAACGCGGAAATTCTACTTGAAGCAAGTAAAGCGATAGGGTTGGAAGTAAATCCCGAAAAGACTAAGTATATGATTATGTCTCGTGACCAGAATATTGTACGAAATGGAAATATAAAAATTGGAGATTTATCCTTCGAAGAGATGGAAAAATTCAAATATCTTGGAGCAACAGTAACACATATAAATGACACTCGGGAGGAAATTAAACGCAGAATAAATATGGGAAATGCCTGTTATTATTCGGTTGAGAAGCTTTTGTCATCTAGTCTGCTGTCAAAAAATCTGAAAGTTAGAATTTATAAAACATTTATATTACCGCTTGTTCTGTATGGCTGTGAAACTTGGACTCTCACTTTGAGAGAGGAACATAGATGAAGGGTGTTTGAGAATAAGATTCTTAGGACAATATTTGGAGCTATGAGGGATGAAGTTACAGGAGAATGGAGAAAGTTACACAACGTAGAACTGCACGCATGGTATTGTTCACCTGACATAATTAGGAACATTAAATCCAGACGTTCGAGATGGGCAGGGCATGTAGCAGGTATAGGCGAATCCAGAAATGCATATAGAGTGTTAGTTGGGAGGCCGGAGGAAAAAGACCTTTGGGGAGGCCGAGACGTAGATGGGAAGATAATATTAAAATGGATTTGAGGGAGGTGCGATATGATGGTAGAGACTGGATTAATGTTGCTCAGAATAGGGACTAATAGCGGGCTTATGTGAGGGCGGCAGTGAACCTCCGGGTTCCTTAAAAGCCAGTAAATAAATAAGTAAGTAAGTAGGTAAGTTATCGTTAATTATCACATTCACAACTAATCTAATTTCATACCAAATTTCACAAAAATAATAAATATAATAGTGATAACGCTATGGTGGTAGTGGTGCTGGTAATGGCAGTTGTAGGATGAAGAGGAGGGGAAATGGTAGTGGGATGAGGAGTGGTGGTGAGATGAGGAAGGATTGAGGATTGACATGGGATGAGGAGTGGTAGTGGAACAAGGAGATAGAGTAATGGTAGTGGGTGGGATGAAGTTGAGTGGTAGTAGGCAGTAGGATGAAGAGTGGTAGTGAGATGAGAAGGAAGAGTGATAGTGGAGATAAGGAGTGGTAGTGGGTGGTAAGTGGTAGTAGGATGAGGAGTAGTGGAGTGGGGATGAGGTGAAGTGGTAGTAGGATGAGATAGAGTAGTGTTAATGGTATGAGAGGTGATAGTGGGGATTAGGTGGAGTGATAGGATGAGGAGTAGTGACAGTGGGAATGAGGTGAAATAGTGGAATGAAGAGTGGTAGTGGTAATGGGTTAATGGGATGAGGAGGAATGGTAGTGAGGATGAGGTGGAGTGGTAGTAGGATGAGGAGGAGAAAGAGGAGGAGTGGTAGTGGTAGTGGTAATTGGATGAGGAGTGGTAGTGTAATGAGGAGGAGCAAGAGGAAGAGTGTAATGGTAGTGAAGATGAGGTGGAGTGGTAGTAGGCTGAGGATTCAGCTGAACGTCGGCAACTTCTTGATTTATTATCCTTTCCTTAAATGAAAGGACTTCAGACAAAATACCCGGTCATTATCTCGCTCAAGTCTCCTGCTTTGCAGACAAATGCCTGCATGACTCCATTTGCTCTAATAATATAATATGAAAATATAGAGATCTGTTACTAGTAGGCTATCGTTGCGAAATTTTGAAAACTTTTGTAAGACATCAAACACTTCGAAATTAAATCGTAGGAGATTTCGAGATGTGACAGAAATCTAATCTCAACACACAACTACGTCCAAAATATTCTAATATCTGTATTGTTACTGAAGTTTTCTGATTCCTGAGATCGTCCTCCCTGGTCTAGTGGCTAACATGTCAGTCATTAGATACAAGGTTCCTAGGCTTTAAACCCCATCGAGGGCGATGAATTTTAAAGGGTGATGAAATTCTTAGCATGTCTCCTACATGGTTGA
This sequence comes from Periplaneta americana, assembly GCA_025594305.2. Taxonomy (NCBI): domain Eukaryota; kingdom Metazoa; phylum Arthropoda; class Insecta; order Blattodea; family Blattidae; genus Periplaneta; species Periplaneta americana. Next base: position 164,676,187 of record JAJSOF020000013.1, on the reverse strand, counting down.
ATTTGTCACCCATGTCTCGCCCAGTTGAATTGTAATGATATATAATTTTTGCAGTAGAACACGTCATCAAATAAAACACTATTAGGCCTACAGCTCAAAGTACTAAGATTCGTGAGAAATTCTTGAACCAGAATGATGAACAGACTCACTTCCTTCATTAATAGCGCTTTGATTCAGATAACGTTGGCTTACTTTAAAAACCTCGTAACTAAATTTGTGGAAATTGCACCAAAGAGCATAATAGCTTCTTATTCTTTTTATACCCCAGCTAACACTTGTAGAAGTGAAATAACCCTGCAGATTTACAGAGCGAATAGCTCACGTTGTATGAAATAAAAAAGTGTAATACCGTATTGGTGTAAACTCCATAGCTTTCTCAGAAAAAAAAGCTTTTTCCAAATTTTTAACACCCTCTTATTCGGTACCTGTTGCGAGTAGCATCAGTGTTGCCATATTTAGCGATAAGTCGCTAAATCTAGGGAATTTTGAATCAATGTCGGCGACAAATTTTGTAAAATGCGATTAGCGACTTTTCTGCTGATTTTTATATTCTTCCATTTTTTCCTTTCTTTTAAGTTAAAACATTCAACTGAAGTCATGCACTTCTTAGTTTTAGAAGAGACATGGGTGCATGACTGAGTCGTCTAATGGTTCAGACGCGAAAGCCCTGATCTCATATATTTGGGATCAGTGATCAGGGTGAAAGATGCTCACGGGTTAGGTTTCTCACTCAATGCTACTGCTCCAACACCCATAAACGGCGGCAACTTTGATTGGCACGTGAAGATGTTCACCGCAGCAGTGAACGAAACGTTTGGTCACGCAACCAACAGACCACGGCCTCATAGCCCGGAAAACTTTTCTACTAATCATAATATTAATCACGACAATATACAGGGTTAGTTAAAAGTCCCGCACCACCTAAATAACTTTTGAAGCATACGGTTCAGTGACATGAAACTTGGTAGGTAAGGATAACCATATACTAAAAACTAAATAATGGTATTACCGAATTTCTTCTACTTCCGCTTTAACCGGAAGTAAGTCCAACTCTCTCATTTTAAATGGAATACCCAATATATTATTTTATTTCTGAATAGTACTCATTAAGAGCTTTTCAAAAATTACCCACACTCGATACTTCTGTACAAATTCAGTGTTGCTAAGTCAAGAAAACAGAAAAGTGTATCGAACATTAAAATAATAAACGCACCACCTAAATAACTTTTGCAGCATACGGTTCAGTGATATGAAACTTGGTATGTGAGGATAACCATATGCTAAGAACTCAATAATGGTATTACCGAGTTTTTCTACTTCCGGTTTAACCAGAAGTAACTCCCAACTCTCTTATTTTAAATTGAACACCCAATATATTATTTTTTTTTTGAATAGTGCTCATTAAGAGCTTTTCAGAAAGTACCCACGCTTGATAATTCTGTACAATTTCAGTGTTGCTAAGTCAAGAAAACAGAAAAGTGTATCGAATATTAAAATAATAAAATAGGCCTACTCTTTCCTTAACAAAAACAAAACAAAGCTAGCTCACCTTCTAAATTATGTGTTCAAATTGGTAGCCCTCAGCTGCTTTACAATGTGTCACTCGATCATAGAAACCATTTAAGGAATGATTTAACCAGGCTTTAGGAATATCTTGTACCACTTCCATTTTTATTTAGCAACACTGAATTTGTACAGAAGTATCAAGTGTGGGTACTTTTGAAAAGCTCTTAATTAGCTTTATTTAAATATATATATATATATATATATATATATATATATTGGATGTTCCATTTAAAATAACAGAGTTGGAGTTACTTCCGGTTAAACCGGAAGTAAAAAACTCGGTAATACCATTTTTGAGTTCTTAGCATATGGTTATCCTCACATACCAAGTTTCATATCACTGAACCGTATGCTTCAAAAGTTATTTAGGTGGTGCGTTTATTATTTTAATATTCGATACACTTTTCAGTTTTCTTGACTTAGCAACAAAGAATATGTACAGAAGTATCAAGTGTGGGTAATTTTTGAAAAGCTCTTAATGAGCTTTATTCAAAAAGAAAAAAATATATTGGGTGTTCCATTTAAAATAAGAGACTTGGAGTTACTTCCGGTTAAACCGGAAGTATAAGAAACTCGGTAATACCATTATTGAGTTCTTAGTATATGATTATCCCCACACACCAAGTTTCATGTCACTGAACCACATGCTTCAAAAGTTATTTAGGTGGTGCGGGACTTTTAACTAACCCTGTATAAATCTAAAATACAGTCACATGAACAGTGGATCATTTATGATCTGAGTTACAATATAATGGTAAAAGGTGTGAAGCTAAACATCAAAATTAGTACTCTGAACTTACGAAGTAGAACTCTTTCTTCACTGTCGCCGATTGCATTTCACATTCGAGCGTTTTCCTCAGTGGACACGCACTGATTTACACTGTTACATGAAACACAGTCTCTAATTCACACTAAAGCAATAAATCTACCTAGTAAGAACGGAACTACAAAATAAGAACGAAACAAATTGTCACGCTAGCACTGGAACAATCGCTGCGTTCACTCCGCGCCACGGGAGATCAGCTGACTGCCCGCGATTACTTCGAAAGAAATGGCAACAGTGTGCCGTTTCCATGGCAACCGGTCGCTTCTGATTGGTTCGTTTGAAATGTTGCCATGGAGACTGCATGAAGCCGCTGGACTGTCAATTGCTTTTTAATTCTGAGCAGAGTATAATGCACGCCCTTGTGTAACAAGCCAATCGGAGAACGGTTGGATGATTAAAGGGGGAGAAAGCTATTCGCTACAGGACACGCAAATACACGTAAGCATTGTTGCGTGCGTTATTGACACTGGCTTTGAAGGACATAGGAAAATGCAAGATCGCTAAGTAAATGCGTGGTATTAACGGTACAACTATTCCACTAATAGGCCTAATGGATATACGGCAATATGGTGTGAAAATGTTTGAAATATCCATTTTGAATCTTGCGTACACTACTTTTAGCACTTGAATATAAGTAATTGATTAACTAGCGGACTTACTCGTGTTAATTATGTAAGTCTGTGCGGCTTACAGCTGTTTCGGTGCATCATCACACCATCTTCAGAGCCTACTAGATCTCGGCGTCATCTCGAACTCCTCTGCCTGTTATGTGGATGTGTTTGATTGTTGAAAGGTGTTGAATAGTGGAGTAAAATAGTGTGTGTTTACTGAAATTGATCTGTGTGTTGAGATTTTGATCAGGGTGTATTTTAGTGTGTCTGTATATTTCGTATTGTTCTAGTGTGTTGAGTTTTTGGTTCTTGGGTTGTATGTGTAGGATTTCCATGTCCTCATTTATGTTATTCTATGTATGGTTGGCATTGGTTATGTGATCGGCGTATGTAGATGTATTGTGTCCTCTGGTCATTGTTTTAATGTGTTCTTTGTAGCGTGTTTGGAATGATCCGGCAAGAACCAAAAACTCAACACACTAGAAAAATACGAAATATACAAACACACTACAACACACCCTGATCAAATTCTCAACACACAGATCAATTTCAGTACACACACTATTTGACTCCACTATTCAACACCTTTCAACAATCAAACGCACCCACATAACAGGCAGAGAAGTTCGAGATGACGCCGAGATCTAGTAGGCTCTGAAGATGGTGTGATGATGCACCGAAACAGCTGTAAGCCGCACAGACTTACATAATTAACACGAATAAGTCCGTACTTAATCAATTACTTCTTTGAAGTACAGTAGTTGTGAAACTTTGGATATCCCTATCGTCACGAAAGGTAATCAATCTAGTGGAACCATTGCCAACATCTGTCCAGTTTAAGAGAATAGTTTTGGTAGCGGATTCAATGTACACCGTGTTTCAAAATTATTATAGTAACACTTACATATGAATATTACTTACTTACTTACTTACCTACGTATGGCTTTTAAGAAACTCGGAGGTTCATTGCCGCCCTCACATAAGCCCGCCATGGGTTCCTATCCTGAGCAAGATTAATCCAATCTCTATCATCATATCTCACTTCCCTGAAATACATTTTTATATTATTCTCCTATCTATGTCTCGGCCTCTCCAAAGGCCTTTTCCATCCGGCCTGCCAACTAAAACTCTATATGAATTTCTGGATTCGCCCATACGTGCTACATGCCCTGCCCATCTCAAACGTCTGGATTTAATGTACCTAATTATGTCAGGTGAAGAATACAATGTGTGCTTTGTGTAACTTCCTCCTTTCTCCTGTAACTTAGCCCGAAATATTTTCCTAAGCAATTAATCTCCAATACTCTTAACCTCTATTCCTCTCTCAAAGTGAGAGTCCAAGTTGCACAACCATTCAGAACAACAGGTAATACAACTGTTTTATAAATTGTTTGAGAGCAGACTAGATGACAAAAGTTCTCAGCCGAATAATAACAGGCATTTCCCATATTTATTCTGCGTTTAATTTCCTCCCGAGTATTCGTACAATATTCTGGTCACGAGACACAATCATATACTTTGTATTTTCGGGATTTACTTCCAAATCTATCGCTTTATTTGCTTCAAATAAAATTTCTCTAATCCTTTGTGGATTTTCTTCTAACATATGATTATTATTAAGTATTAATGATGCAATAATTTGGTGCAAATAATTTGTTTAAGGAGGTCTCAAAATTTTTATTGGCACGTTGTAAACATTAAATGTGAGGACCTTTTGTTACACAGTTTGCATCAACACTATAGTCAAATTTTTTCCACACTCTCTTCAACATGTCTCTGTTTATGGATACAATCGCAGCAATGGTGTTACTTCTTCAAGGTCTTGGCACATAATCTGGGTCCTTCACGTACCCCCAAAGAAAGAAGTCACATAGTGTCAACTCTGGTAACTTAGGAGGCCAAGGGAGATAAGCAAAATCAACATCGTTAGCACGTACATTCCAACGATGAAGTAGACGGTCTATTCGGAAATGTCTGGGAAGCAATATTTGTACCATTGATTGTTACTGAATTGCTTTTGTTTTCGCAAAATTATTTATGTTGTGTAGTTATTATTTTTAATAATGTCTTCCATCAGCAGAGTTCGTATAGGTGAATTTGTGTCAGATGCGTTTCCAATTCACTGCGGGCTAAAGCAAGGAGATGCACTATCACCTTTAATTTCAACTTTGCTCTAGAGTATGCCATTAGGAAAGTCCAGGATAACAGAGAGGGTTTGGAATTGAACGGGTTACATCAGCTGCTTGTCTATGCGGATGACGTGAATATATTAGGAGAAAATCCGCAAACGATTAGGGAAAACACAGGAATTTTACTGGAAGCAAGTAAAGAGATAGGTTTGGAGGTAAATCCCGAAAAGACAAAGTATATGATTATGTCTCGTGACGAGAATATTGTACGAAATGGAAATATGAAAATTGGAAATTTATCTTTTAAAGAGGTGGAGAAATTCAAATATCTTGGAGCAACAGTAACAAATATAAATGATACTCGGGAGGAAATTAAACACAGAATAAATATAGGAAATGCCTGTTATTATTCGGTTGAGAAGTTTTATCATCCAGTATGCTGTCAAAAAATCTGAAAATTAGAATTTATAAAACAGTTATATTATCGGTTGTTTATGGTTGGACTCTCACTTTGAGAGAGGAGAATAGGTTAAGGATGTTTGAGAATAAGCTGCTTAGGAAAATATTTGGGGTTAAGTGGGATGAAGTTACAGGAAACTGGAGAAAGTTATACAACACAGAACTGCACGCCTTGTATTGTTCACCTGACATAATTAGGAACATTAAATCCAGGCGTTTGAGATGGGCAGGACATGTATCACGTATGGGTGAATCCAGAAATGTATATAGAGTGTTAGTTGGGAGGCCGGAGGGAAAGAGACCTTTAGGGAGGCCGAGACGTAGATGGGAAGATATTAAAATGGATTTAAGGGAGGTGAGATATGATGATAGAGAATGAATTAATCTTGCTCAGGATAGGGACCAATGGCGGCCTTATGTGAGGGCGGCAATGAACCTCCGGGTTCCTTAAAAGCCAGTACCGTAGGTAAGTAAGTAAGTAAGTAAGTAATGTCTTCCATCACAACAGAAGTAATTCTTTCGAAACTTAGAAATTTAAACTCAAAGTTTGACTATCAAATAACGTGGACCATGTTCATTTCTTAGTAATATTTACTTAATAGTGATTTGGAAGTTTGCCATTAATTTGGAACACGGTGTATATATATTTGCGTTTCCTTTTATTTTATCATAATAGAGATGCTAATATGTAAGCTTACGTCGTGTTTTTCTGCATGTATGGTACGTAGAAAAAAATATTACATCATGTTGAATATGAACAAGTCTCATATAAAGCTCATTACAACTATGTGGAGAGTTGTTTATACCCATAATAACATACATACATACATACAACATACATACATACATACATACATACATACATACATACATACATACATATACACACATACACACATACATACATACATTCATACATACATACATACATACATACATACATACATACATACATACATACACACATACACACATACACACATACACACATACATACATACATACATACATACATACATACATACACACATACACACATATACATACATACATACATACATACATACATACATTCATACATTCATACATACATACATACATATACACACATACACACATACATACATACATACATACATACATACATACATACACACATACACACATACATACATACATACATACATACATACATACATACATTCATACATACATTCATACATACATTCATACATACATACATACATTCATACATACATACATACATACATACATACACACATACATACATACATACATACATACATACATACACACACACATACATACATACATACATACATACATACATACATACATACATACATACATACATACATACATACATACATACATACATACATACATACATACATACATACATACATACATACATACATACATAAACTAACCGAACTTCCCTGTCCCCTCGCTATTCTTTCCAGGTGTTGGAACCAAGATATGATTCCTGAATTTCTAGAAGTAAGACAACACGCAGTCAGGTGAATACTTGAGAATTTATCGTAGGACTTTTTCCGTTCTTCTACTTTCACGAAACGTGACCTGGTGTTCGTCTCACGTGACTTTATCAGATCACATTTGAATAGAACGGTCCAGTCCTGGAGTGTCGCTCTTGGTAACGGATGCAGGAAATAGGTTTCTTTTTTCTTACCTTCTCTGATGTTGGAGTCGATATACAAGGTGTTTATAAAGGTTCTAATATATTGAGAGGGGGTAGTACAAATCAAAACAGGAAAAAAGCGTTAAAAGTTGAAGGCAGAAGAAGATATCAGATGATAGACAACATTAAGATATATGGATCATATGCGGAGAGTAAGAGGAAGGCGGAAAAGGGGAAGATTAGAGAATGCTGGGTTTGCAGTGAAAGATCAGTCCTTGGGTACAAAACTATGAGTGGATGAATAAACATGGGTTCGAAAATTAATGTATTTGAAGGAACAAGTACTGTGAAATTGGTAATGACGTAATAACAGTATATCTCATAATGTGAGCTCTTCGCTCGTTTCTTATAGAAAGGTAGTAACCAGACAGATATGACATACCAAAAAAAAAAGAAACGAGCAAAGAGTTCACATTAGAAGATGTACTGTTGTTACAACAGTATTTCATAAAAGGCCTAATTGCTTCTTCAAATATAATAATTTTAGTACTCATGTTCATTAGACCCTATTTTTTCTTGTTTTGATTTATAATTTCCCCTCTCAAAATAATAAACCTTCTTCCTTTAACACAGTCATGTCAATTGATGCCCATAGGAACAAGTGCGCGCTTTAGAGCTCAGGAGAGCCTGAGCGCTTTACAACGGAAAGGAAAGAGACAGACGAAAGAGGTAGTATATACCGCTTCGTCGAGCTATATTTAGGGATGGCCAGCACTGATTCAATAGATAAAGGGAAGAGAACTTATCAAAACTGTATCCATGTTAATTTTTAGATTTGTCTGAGAAGTATAAGTGCATTATAAGAATGTAAGTTTTAATTTTAATGCTCAGTTTTCACAAGTTTGATTTGTTATTTAAAATAAATATTTTCTCAACTTTTTTTATATAGAAAAGTGAAATTGTCAGATATAGGCCTATTTATTTAGTAGCCTTACAGAATGTTTTCGTAAATATAATATACCCTAAATACGTATTACTGAAGATAGTGTATTGAAAATTTTGAAAATATTCGCATGGAAATTGTTTGTAAGGAAATGAATTAAGAAAGCAACTACTGTTACATCATAAGCAAAAGATACGTGCCCATGTGTTGTAAAATTGTAAGCTCTATAGCTTCAGGACATTTCGAGAAAATAATTTAATATTCTGATGTTAGGAAATTGCTAACCAATATCACCTTAAAAGCATAATGCGATAAGAGTTTTGTTATGGAATATTAGTTACACTTAAAACAGATACAGTACCCAGGTAACTTTGCTTTGTACTGTAATATTGTTTTGATTAGTTTATTGATTACTTTTATAAGGCTAAAGGTACCATCAATATCAATTCGAACTTATCATGTCATACTCAGTCTCTTTTTTTGGGATATCACTTTCTTTATGATAGATGTATTATATCCATTTAGTGCAGTAAGTTGTACTACTACGGAATTTATCTGCATATATTCCTTCTTAACTCTTTATTATGTTATTAACATTTAAAACACAACTGCAATATTAAGCAATTGGTATTAGTACTTTTGTTTCACAGACAATATAGATAATATTAAGCAGAAAGAAGCATATAAAAATAACGACATAAAATTTCACGTTCCGTTTGAAGTTTGTGCACCACTGTTTTTTTAATCCAACAGGCTGCTTATTCATATACACAATCCTTCCTCTTTCCATACTTAGCGCTTGATGCCCGCGCACGACGTCAGGGTCAGAAAAATGCGCTTGCTTTGACATCACTGCTTTAATATCTTGTATAGATCGTGAACAATAAATGTTCTGCATCTATGAAACAGTACAAAAACTAAAAACTCTTCCAACGCAATGGAAGTTTTCAATGATATTCATATAATGTCACATTCTACCATCTCTGCGGAAACAATGCCTTCATTCAGTTTAAATACATAACTTATACGGGTAATATGTTTGTAGAATTACTGAAGTTCGAATCAGTCGGTGAGAAGTAGTATCGTAGGAAGAAAAGTTGTAACAGGATGACCGATATATCCGCCATTAGCAGGCGATATTAAGGGTTCTGGAGTGTTTGTAATAATTTGTATCGTTGGTGTAGACCTGATATATTGAGGGTGTTCTACAGTGTGTTATTATTAGGGACCGGATTTTTATGTAATTACATATTATATTCCTTTCAACCTAACCTTATATAAATAACAAATCTTTGCGAATCTTGTAATTACCATTACTACATTAAAATTTGATACTACATATTTTTACATATTTACCCCACATTACATATTATGGCTTGGTATTACATAAATCTACATATTTTGGGGTTTTATTCATTTTTACTTCTTTAAAAGGAAAAATAAAACTTCTGCTGGGGAAGTTTAACAATTTGAAAAACACAGATTTAAAAAGCCTTTTTACCTACGCGAGAAAGGATGTATTTCGGGACAAAATATAACATCTTGGTTCCAGGACGTAAAAGAGGCATTCACCCCTTACTGCCCACTGTAAATGTGAGTGAATTTATTTTTATTTTATTTTAGTAGGTTATTTATTAAAATGTGTCTCAGTGAAACATATAGCAGAGTCCGTATAGGTCAGTTTCTATCTGATGCTTTTCCAATTCACTGCGGGCTAAAGCAGGGAGATGCACTATCACCTTTACTTTTTAACTTCGCTCTAGAATATGCCATTAGGAAAGTTCAGGATAACAGGCAGGGTTTGGAATTGAACGGGTTACATCAGCTTCTTGTCTATGCAGATGACGTGAATATGTTAGGAGAAAATACACAAACGATTAGGGAAAACACGGAAATTTTACTTGAAGCAAGTAAAGCGATCGGTTTGGAAGCAAATCCCGAAAAGACAAAGTATATGATTATGTCTCGTGATCAGAATATTGTACGAAATGGAAATATAAAAATTGGAGATTTATCCTTCGAAGAGGTGGAAAAATTCAAATATCTTGGAGCAACAGTAACTAGTATAAATGACACTCGGGAGGAAATTAAGCGCAGAATAAATATGGGAAATGCGTGTTATTATTCGGTTGAGAAGCTCTTATCATCCAGTTTGCTGTCGAAAAATCTGAAAGTTAGAATTTATAAAACAGTTATATTACCGGTTGTTCTGTATGGTTGTGAAACTTGGACTCTCACTGTGAGGGAGGAACATAGGTTAAAGGTGTTTGAGAATAAGGTTCTTAGGAAAATATTTGGGGCTAAGCGGGATGAAGTTACAGGAGAATGGAGAAAGTTACACAACACAGAACTGCACGCATTGTATTCTTCACCTGACATAATTAGGAACATTAAATCCAGACGTTTGAGATGGGCAGGGCATGTAGCACGTATGAGCGAATCCAGAAATGCATATAGAGTGTTAGTTGGGAGACCGGAGGAAAAATACGTTTAGGAAGGCCGAGACGTAGATGGGAGGATAATATTAAAATGGATTTGAGGGAGGTGGGGTGTGATGATAGAGACTGGATTAATCTTGCTCAGGATATGGACCGATGGCGGGCTTATGTGAGGGCGGCAATGAACCTTCGGGTTCCTTAAAAGCCATTTGTAAGTAAGTAAGTAAGTAAATAGGTTATTTACTTTATCAACAGCTTAGGTTAATATGAATGAACAAAAGGCAACCTTTCTCATACAACTACTTTGTATTGTAAAAATCAAGGAGGGAATAATCTCATACGCATAAGTGGACGACATAGTAGTAGAGTCTAAAGACCTTACAAAGTTAAAAGAAACAAACATCATGGTAAAATGGTGCAATAAAAACAAATTTGATATGTATGTATGTATGTATTTATTTACACTGCAAGTGGGCAAGCACCCAGTGGCAGTGGTATATACAATATTAACAATACACAATAAAATGATAACCAATACACAATACAATTTACAATACACAATACAATTTTACAACACATATACAATTTTACACACAATACAATAATAATACACAATACAATTTAGCACAATAATAATAAAACATAAAATAAAATACCTAATTTTACAATACAACCTACATAATTATCTATAGGTCCTACATAAGTTTCAATAGTCTTTCACTTTACTCTCATCTCATTCCCTGTAGTGGCACTATGACGCATTTCACTGACACTTTAGCACACATTTCACTGACACTCTGTAACACATTTCACTGACACTATAGGTAACATTTCATTGACGCTATAAATTATCACTGATCGGAACTGTTCACTGCACTGTAAAACCATAACTTCACTGACTCACCTCGCTTCACTGATACAACAGTTCAAATAAGTCAAATAATTACATCCTTATGCATACTTATAAACAGAACTACATTTAAACTAAACATTTTTAGTCTAAGGCCCTCTTACACGCTAGTTTTAAATAATTTACAATTCAAACCAAGGAAGTAAACTCGTCAGCCTAGATAAATACATGTCACCTTAAAAAAATTAAATGTTGAATGTCACCTTAATTTTAATTTTCACTTTATATACAACTTTTTAAATTATTCTTGAATCTCCTTAAGGAAGGACAGCCCTCAAAGACCGCTGCAGGTAGGTCATTCCAATCATTTATAGTTCTATTTAAAAATGAGTATTTACCTACATCCGTTTTCTGTTTCCTACATTTGATTTTGATTTTGATATAAATGTGGACAAGACAGAAATGATGATACTCTGAAACGGCGGAAGAGTACCAGAAACAGTAGAAATCGTCATGAAGAAGAGAGTATTAAAAATTGTACCAGACTACAAATATCTAGGTTTAACAATACAAACCAGCGCAGATATTGATATTAAATATTTTCATGATTTTTACATATTTTGGTACATATTCAGCTTATTTTTCTTACATAAATATATACATATTTCACACCTTGATATTACATAAAAACCCGGTCCCTAGTTATTACAGTGTCCGCAGTTTCGTGTTCTGTACACTAGAAATCGCACTGGATTTGATAGGAATGTAACATTGTCCACTTTGAGAAGAAACTGACTTGCAGTTGATCCTACGTTATGGGTTAGTGTCGTATTATATCACCTTCCTTCCATAATATAGATTCCATCTACAAGTACGTATTTTCCATACCACGCGTTTAATTAGAGTACACGAGCTAGTGACCAGAGATCCGTCCAGCGTCAGTTTTTCTGGAAATGGATTTGGAATTTGAATTGTACCAACATTCTAGCCTGTCACTCGACGAGTCGGGAGCTCGCACCCCCTGCGTGGTGGTGGACAGTGCATCCATCACGCACGCACCCCCTCCCCTGGCTTATGATGTGAAAGCGAACAGATGGTCACTCGCGACGCGGGGTGGACTGTCCTTACATCGCAGCTGTGTTGTTATTACTGGGCACACACATTGCAATGTTAATAACAACACTCGTCCTAAAGTATTGTATTTGCGTTAATTTTTAAATACCGCGTAAAATTATGTATGTCCGGCATGCCAGGTTGTCAAAAAAACTGTTTGGAAAATAATATAATGAAACCATAAGTTTGAATATATACTGCTGCTACTGCTGATGCTGATGGTGAATATACCGGGAAATCACTTTATTTTTACTTGCATTTTTATTGTACCTGCGTTTCTGAATGTACCTGACTACCACCCCTTTCAGTAATGTTCTTGCTCCCGTCAGCCACACAAACTTACGGCCGCTGTTGCATTCGAAGCCTGTTAGCAGTGAAGTAAACAGTACAGAGTATAGTGTGTTTCAGAAATATGGTTGCGTTTTATATAGAAGAAAGAGCCTATATTATTGAAGCTTTTTTCCAGGGCAGGTATTTATGGAGATTAATTTTATCATTTGTGTTTTTTAATATTGGTGTCGGCGAAGATTGTTGGAGATTGATTTGTACTCTTGGCGGATAGGTATTAATGGAAATTTTGAAAAATATAATTATTTTGAAATTGGAGTATTAACTCAGTATGAATATTATTTTCCAAATAATTAACATTAAAGATTCGTTGGATTCTGGTAAAGATGTGGTATGGCCAATAGACAATATTTGTTGGATTGAGAATGAATTTAATACACATTCATTAAAAACGGAAAAAAAAATTGCAACCCTCAAATTAACACTTTCAAATTATTAGTGAAATGTTCAATTCTCCGTCTTTTGAGTTCACTAATGTAATCAGAACACCTGGAATACCATGCAATGTAGCCTACTTGAATGTATAACAAATCCAAATGAAAAAAAAGTCCGAAAAAAGAACTCAGAATATGAAATTCGCTATAAAACGACGCAATAATAATAATAATTCTTGAATGTGTTCATATTTCGCTATTAGATCTCTATTTCGCGATTTGTCGTGATTGTTTTATACTTATATTATTAATCAGAATCACTTAATTCGTAAAGATTAGTAAACATCTATTGTATATCTATTATGTCGTGATTTTCGCGATCTCCATAAACACCCGGCCCTGCTTATTTCGCACAGGTGCGGTGTGTAGCATGACTGAATAACTTTATCTGTGTGGACTGAGCAGAAGTGAAGATTAGAGTTACCGAAAGTACGGTAATATGCAGACTTCAGATGTATACAAACAGTTGTTTTTCCTCTGACACATACCAAGTGAGATGTACTGCTTTAGATACAAAAAATTACAGAATACATTGGTTGATTCCGTGAAAGTGTAGGTTTACACGTGAAGGAATTATTATGCATGACTCCGCTCTGTTTTTCCTTTTTTTTTTTTGTTTGTTTGTTGCTTTTTATGCCTGTTTATAGGTCAAATGTTATGAATAATCTATAACGAAGATATATTCAAGGAGTAAATTAGGTGCAAAATAAACATCTTTCCCCTAGTCTGTAAACCAGGAGGCGCTGACCGAAGTGGACTTAGTAAAAATTCAGGCTACAGGAGAACGGCCATTTTTTATGTCTAAGACTGTACATATCAGCCAGAACCTCAATCAGAGGTAAAATGTCTTCATAATTTTGGAAATCGTAGACACCGCATGTGTTAAACCACATATTTATAGTGTCCATGGTAGGTACTGAACGCAACGCCCGTCTTCCGTAACGGATTTCAAGTGCATTTTTGTTGCATAGGACTATCTTAAAGATTTACCCTATGGCTGTCGCATAAGATATTTTAACAACAATGACAAGAAAAATATGACTAGATTACAGAGAATAGTGATGATGAAGGAGAAGAAAAACTACCGGCGTAGCTCAGGCGGTAGGCGCGTTTGTCTGCTGACCCGGAGTTGCGTTCGGGGTTGGGTTCCATTCCTACATGGGCTGGGATTTTTCCGAGATCTTCTCAAACTGTAAAGCGAATGTCAGGTGATGTGGCGAATCATCTGCCTCTCGCCAAATAGCTCTACCATCTCGCAATCACCAATTCCATCGACGATAAATAACTTAGTAGTTGATGCAGCATCAATTCAATTCAATTTATTTGGCCATTAGACATACAGTTTTAGGCTTCGTCAGAATACATTGAAAAACATATAAATACATTTTTAAAAACACTAATAAAAGAAACAGTAAAATAAATAATACAATGAAAACATGAAATAATTTGAAACTTTTAAATTAAAGAAAATGAACTAAATTGCAATTAAAACTTATTTATTAAAATACAATTTGATACAAATTTGTGTTGAAAAACTCAGCAACAGAATAAAAAGGATTAGCTATTTAATACCCAATTGTAAAATCTAGTTTTGAAGCTATTGATTGGTAATTTATAATATTGACTTGGGAGCTTATTATATAATTTCATCCCCATAATTAAAAAGTTTGTGTTGCTCTTGTGTAATCTACAATATGGAATATTAATTTGTTCACTGTTTCTAATTTCATGATCATGTATATTGGCCACTAACGAGTAATTGTCGATATTTTGTCGACTGTAAAGTACTAGATCATATATATATGAT
Source organism: Periplaneta americana (assembly GCA_025594305.2). Taxonomy (NCBI): domain Eukaryota; kingdom Metazoa; phylum Arthropoda; class Insecta; order Blattodea; family Blattidae; genus Periplaneta; species Periplaneta americana. The sequence goes on along the minus strand of JAJSOF020000013.1, from coordinate 164,661,003 downwards.
TGTTAAAATCCGTGATTGTCTGAAAAGTGGCCGACAATGTTCCAGATAGTTTGATTTACATAAAATTCTAATGGCTTTCTTTTGTAAAATCAAGACGCTTCCAATTTTGGTTCCATTTCCCCAGAAAATTAGGACATATCGGATTATCGACTGAAAGAAAGAAAAGTAGGCACATCTTAAATAATTTTGAGAAACGCAAGTCGTTAATTTCTTTAACAAATATAAAACTCTTGATAGCTTTGTGCATATGTATTCGATGTGCTTATCCCATGTTAAACTGGAGTCTATAAGAAGTCCTAGAGATTTTCTGTAGTTGAGTCTGTTGTCCTTATTTATTAGATAATTTAGGTTGAAAGTTATGTTGATAGTTTTTTCTTGATTAAGCAAGAAACCATTAGATTCAAACCATAAAGTCATCTGTGATAGTGTCGTTGTTGAGAGCATGTAATTGATTTAGAGCAGAGGAAGAACATAGGAAAGTAGTGTCATCTGCATACATAATTGTTATTGCTTTAATGAATTCTGGAAGGTCATTAATTGCTATTAAGAATAATAGAGGACCAATTATTGAGCCTTGTGGAATCCCATAATTTGTAGTGGTAAGACTTGGCCAATTTTCACCTATAGCAACTAATTGACTTCTGCCATGAAGATAGGTTCTAATAGTACATTATGCAACGAGCCTATAATGATAGTAATTAAGACGCAAGTATGTTTGTTTATGAAACTCGCTTGCGCTCGTTTCATAATTTTCATACCAGCGTCTTAATTACCTTTATAGACAAGTTTCATACGACTTTTTATGCTTTACCATATTTCTAAGTTGAAATTATTCAGAAGTATCATTTTATTTGTATCTGACTCAAGATCGGAAGTGACCTTGTGCATAGCTCGTGTGAGATGTTCGCAGACGCGAAAGTATTGATTTTTTCCGAGGAACACTAATGTCATTGACCTTGATGTAGAGAATAACATGAACTAATTTTGGTATAACCTGGAAATTGATTTAGAATTGAAAAACGAGGTGACAAATTGAATTTATTTGAATATTATTTACAATTAACGCTAATTATTATAGTAACAGAACATAACCTTCTGCGACATTATTGGATTTCCAGCCTCCGTGACGTTTCCCTCGTTATCTTTCGATTACATATCCGAGAATAATCGAAAACCTGAACTTTAATGAATAGGTGTACTTTAATGAGGTCCATTAAAGAGCTGCTACCAGGTGTATAATTACTACATTTCGGCATGGTCGAGCATAATAGTAATATACGTTACAAGAGCGGTATGTTGACGTTTTCATGTTCGAGGAAAAGTTTGAAAAAGCGAAACATAGTTGAGCTTTTTAATTTCGAGAACATGAAAACAAACATACCGCTCGTGTATCGTACATTATTTTGTGCGAATATTACATACCTGAAAGACGAATTTCTAATTAGTTACAATGAAATTTCCATGTTGGTTTCTGTTTAATGACGCCAACTTCGGAACACCAAAATATCTTTCTTCCACATTGTTGCTGTAAAATGTTTACTATACTCCAGCAGGCCGTGATATACGTCTGTCTTTTTTTCCCCCCAGTCTATAAATGCGAACTTAAAACAAACGGTAAGGTTATGTAATGATTTATTTTTCATGTTAATATTTTAACAATATTATTTATATAACATATTGCAGTAATAACATCGGCATCTGGAATCTCGTTGATTTTTCACGGCTTCCTTAATGTTACTTGTATCAGGAATGCAATAAGTTTCGTGGAGTAGTAGACTTTACTTAATTTTTGCAAATATTTAAAAACAATAATTAACATTGCAATTTAGGTGAAATTGCAGTGGTAAGTTTCAATTTATAATTATTACTATGTTAAACGTCTCTAAAAATAATATGTTAAAAGCCTAAAGCAGTAAAATGAATGTCGCGCTTAAGCGGTAAGAAGAGGGAAATTGTTATTTGTGTTACGTTGGGAATACTGAATGTGGTATTTCACATTTACCGCGTATTGGTTCTGTGCGGAAAACAAGCAAATACGCACGATCTCGCACAAAAATATTTAGCGTGTTCGTTAAATAACCTATTAAAAGAAAAAGATAATATAATCTAGAGTAGAAGAAAATGGGAAAGAGATAAGGATGATGATTATGCCGATGGCAGAACAGAAGGATGTTAATAAATAGAAAAAGGAAGAACGCACTCGTATGTATAATAGAGGAGGGTTGTCGCCATTTTTTCCGGTCGCGGCCCGCAGGTTGAGCCATCTCGCGTACAATACTTATAATTAATTCTGCTACTCTAATGGACGCCGCGTGGCCCGGGCAACCTCGCCCGAAAATGGACAACATCCCTCACGAAAATTTCTGTCGTTCTGGATTTCCATTTCTTTTATTTGAATTTTTCACCGGCCCTGTTTCAAGACTAATGGAGCCCAGGATAAACACTTATGCAACCAGCCGCACACGAGATCCAGCTCGAGGATTAGGATTCGCGTGTAGGCTACTACACAGAGGAGAAGAGTGAATAATTATCAGCGGAGACGAGTTGTGGTCCGAAGAGCGACACGGAAATTCTTGTTTCAACGCGATGTCCAGAGGGTTTCTTCGTTCCCTAGAGGTCCAGGCTTTTCGCAATAAAATCAGTGCATTAAGGCTGGTTCACAATAAACCGGAAACGAGAATCGGAACGAAAACGAAAACGGTAAAATTGTTCAAATGTGTACATTTAAATGTGAGCATTCATAATTAACGAAAAGCTTGCCGGAGCCCGGGATCGGGAACGGAGAGTTTACCAAGTTTCAAATTTGGCGTTCACGTTTCCGATCACAGCCCACTAGATTCATTCTATTGCCACCTAAAAGCTATTTTGTCGTCGTACATTTTGTAGAAAGAAGACCGAGACATAACCTATGCATTATTTTGTTCTGTGCTGTGCATCATGGAGCAACTTTTATTTGACGAGATTCTAATATTGAGTGTTGAGGAAAATCCTCACAAGCGGCGCGCCTCGTATAAAGATGAGAAAATGAAGGAGAATGCGTGGCTTTCAATAGCTGCATCTTTGAACACCGATCGTAAGTGAATCATATTTTATTACTGTATTGGTTGTATTACACACTACATATTCATGCTTCAATTCAATAACTACTGTTGTGTTCATTTTCGTTCTATTACAAATGTTTCTTCTCTAAATATTTCACGTTATGGTAGACTTAAAATAGGTCGTGATAATAAAGATGCATGGGCATATTTATAGTACAGTAAAAATTTTGAAGTTGGTTAACCTGTGTTTATGTTGGCTGCCTTGTACTCATGAGAGAACGCCATTGGTCAATTATACACAAATAACATCAGAATGCGTAATATCGACTTTACATATCGTTATTGACATGCATATCGATATGCATAGTCGTCTACGTTCTCGGTTTATTGTGAATCAAAAATTTTCATATTCACGTCCTCTGCTTCTCGTTCCCGGTTTATTGTGAACAAGCCTTTAGAATTGTCAATAAAATGGTTATGGACCCTCGGTTCCAGGATTAACGCTGAATAACCTCAAATATTACAATGAGTAGGCCTATAGTATAAATGGGACCGTCTATTTGCTTATCATATAATATATATAGTGTTATTAACTCTATTACATTTTATTGATTAACGTTTTCGGCATGATATGCTATCATCAGATCATAAGATGCTATCACTTTATACATGCTTAATATTGGTACAACTTAGGTTCAATACAATAACCATGGTTACCAGAGGTCTGCATCGGACGTTTTCGCTCGAGCGCCAAGCAGTTCATAGCATAATCCGATAGGTAGCGCACATGCATGATGGGTAAAATTGTCACGAGCGATAAATCCTCGAACGGTATAAGCCGAGCGTTAGACATTCGTTCCTGTTACAGTGATGAACTGTGTAGTAACATCATAGATGTTTATCATTTCAAAACTTTGCAGTGTTTAACTAACCTCTCCATAGTACAACTACAAAACTTGCTTTAAAATGTAATATAAATGTTGTAGGTAAATGTTCCCCCCCCCCCACACAGGAGTGATTTTGTTTTTGCCATATCTAATAGATGTTATTGGATGCAAATGTAATTATTATATACGGAGAACACAATCACGATATTGCAAGAACTGTATCAAGTTCTCTAGTAATAATAATAATAATAACAACAATAATAATCTCTAATAATTAGTGTATCAATCTTTGCGTCTGTAACAGTTGTGCAGCATGATTATTCGTTTTATTATATTTTCTGTGACGTTATCTCTGTACTAATACTGTTATTAATTTACTGCTATATAATAATATTTTGTAAAACGATTCTACATTGTCGCAGTATATAGGCGGAACACTATGTATGGACCTATCATGTTATATATGTGGTAAATAAAATATTGAATAATTATTAATTAGCAATAATAACTGTATATCGAAGTTTTTCATACTATTTTATTTATAACTTCATGTTCCTGTTTTGGTACGTTCCATTAAACGTTTGTCATAAACGCAGAAAATAAAGTCTTATTTTTACCGTGTGAGCAAAACATATGTGTATCTTATCTGTCGCCTTCCATACAAGATAAGACATGTCGGTGAGATGACTTTTACTGTGCTTCTATTTATTACGAGCGTATCACGACCGATCTTATCTCACTCGAGCGTGCGACATTCGACCGAGTTCAAGCGAGCGATTTAACTCCAATGTAGCACTCTGATGGTTACACTAGCTATATGGGCACTGATTGGTTGGATATGTCCTAGTTCAGCTGTTACCTTAAAACAGTATGTGAAATATCATTATACCATATTATGTTAAAATTGAGTACAAGAATAATAATTAAATAAAACTATAAAAACTTGCAACACAAGTCACAATCAAAACAAAAATGTTCTTAACCTGCTTGATACAATATATGCGAAAAGTGAACTTCGAAAATTATATCTCTCCTCCGAAGAATTTACTTTAAGTGTTGCATATTCTATGTACAGGGTGCCCAGATGAAACCTTTGCAACTTGAGATGTAAATAACAAATTATTGAGACATGATATTAGGATGATATCGTTCAATGTCTTCCACACTTGTGTTTCGCCGCCCACTTCTTTTTTGCCGCAGCACACTCCCAATCTCTATAGCCTAAATTTTCGGTGCCATTCTCGGATTGTTGGCCGTGATGGCGGTTCTCTTCCATATTGGATCCGGACGTGACGTTGCACGTGTGTATCTGATCGTGTCTCGATAAACCAGAATACGCATTCTACTATCTCCTGAAGAGTCCATATCCCCTTCATTGTCAGATTTTAGCAAAATTCACTCCTGCAACCAAAAAACGCATTTTAACAATCCAAAAAAATCCTCAGAAATACTTTGATAGTTTCTGATTAACATGCAGAAAGCCGTATCGTAATATCATGTCTCAATAATTTGTTGTTTACATCTAAACGTGTAAAGGTTTCAAGTGAACACTCTGCATTTCATGTAAACAGTTAAAGCTCATTCACAATGAAAATTAAACATAACGTAAGCGTTAACTTAAGAATATAAACGTTACGGTAAAATCAAGATCATTCACGATGGGAACATAAACATAACAGCAAACAAACTTGGTAACCATGGAAACATAACAACGACGCCATTTCCTCATATTCTGTCGTATACTTCAGCGCTCCACGATTGTGTTCTGTTCGCAAATCACGTAAGCATAAGCATGAAAGTGTGGAGTTTGCAAACTTTCATGTTAACGTCTTACGGTAATGTTTATGTCAATGCTTATGTGAATCATTGTGAATGATCCCATTTGGTAGCCTGGGCGCAAACTTCTGTGTTTATGTTACGGTTATGTTTAATTTTCATTGTGAATTGGCCTTTACTACAACTATCATATGAGTAGGTTATTCAGCGGATTGTTAATTCACTTAATAGATGATAACTATCAGTATATTACAGTCAATGAAATATAGAAATATAGCTGTAACAGAATACAGATTTCTACGAAATTTAATATTCAGTAATTTCGTAATAGTAATATGCGTTACAAGAGCGGTATGTTGACGTTTTCATGGTCGAGGAAAAGATTGAAAAAGCGAAACGTAGTTGAGCTTTTTTAATTTCCGAGAACATGAAAACAAGCATACCGCTCTTGTATCGTACATTATTTTGTGCGAAGATCGTTTATTACATACCTGAAAGAGGAATTTCTAATTAGTTGCAATGAAATCTCCATGTTGGTTTCTGTTCAATGACGGCAACTTTTAAAAACAAAAAGATCTATCTTCAACATTGTTGCTATAAAATGTTTTCTGTGTTTACTATATTCCAGCAGGCCGTGATATACGTCTGTCTTCCCCCAGTCTATAAATGCGAACTTAAAACAAACGGTAAGGTTATGTAATGATTTATTTTTCATTTTAATATTTTAACAATATTATTTATATAACATATTGTAGTAATAACATCGGCATCTGGAATCTTGTTGATTTTTTCACGGTTTCCTTAATGTTACTTGCATTACAAATGCAGTAACTTTAGTGGTGTTGTAGAGTTTACTTAATTTTTGGAAATATTTAAAAACAATAATTAACAGTGCAATTTAGGTGAAATTGCAGTGGTAAGTTTCCAATTTATAATTATTACTATGTTAAACGTCTCTAAAAATAATATGTTAAAAGCCTAAAGCAGTAAAATGAATATGGCGCTTAAGCGGTAAGAAGAGGGAAATTGTTATGTGTGTTACGTTGGGAATACTGAATGTGGTATTTCACATTTACCGCGTATTTGTTTTGTGCGGAAAGCAAGCAAATACGCACGATCTCGCACAAAATTATATGTGTAAAATCTCAGCTTGTTGAACCGATAAATTACGAGTGTTTTTGAATTTACGTTTAAAATATAGCCATAATTTTTATTCTTCATTTCGTCAATATTTGATTGCTCTAATTTTCATTTTCAACTATTGGGAATGTTGGTATTTCATTTTAATTTACAAATGTAAAGGAAGACGAAACGGCAGCGATCGAAGAAGAGACAGAATTGGTGAAGCTGTTAACAGGTTTGTGTTACATAGGCCATGAAAACAGATATGGTAACTATGACGTCGATAATGACGGATACGATATTATGGACATTTTAATCTCTCTCTCTCTCTCTCGCTCACTAGTCTGGAAATTACCATTGGACGAGGTTTGCGGGTTCAATATCGGCCGAGAACAATGGCTTCAGCGGGCCACAAACATTCTAATATTAAAACTGGAAGCCTGTGTCTTAGATCCGCGGCACTGCAAAGAACGTTTATTTTATTTTTTTTTTTCCAGAATGAGAGGGATACAAGTGAATTTACCTGTCATGTGTTGCCGAAGTTTCTTGCGTCACGCGGACAGATATCTCTGCAGGCTTGTGAGACTGCAGCGGTTTCTGGTGATCAAATGAGAAGAAAATAATATATCAGATCTTAGCGTTGTTTGGAATGTTCTGAAGACTTCCGTAAGGTGGTTAAAACTTCCGGAAGACGCGGAATTGGGTTAACAGTGTCAAAATATTGCCTTAAGCTCCTCATCTAGATACAGACTTACAAAATGTTGCTTCAAATTTAATCTGAATATAAAAAGAAGATTGTAATAAGCAGGCTTCGAGACTTTGGACCCGATACAGTAAGTTTACTGTGCATGTACTATAGGTTATTGATTCGCTGCAGGTAGTGAAAGGTAGAGATGTGTTGAGGTAACAACGTTGCTATTTAGAATGGATTACGGTAGTATGGGGAAACACACAAATATGGACATTCTGAAAGTAAATATACATTACACAATGACAATGTCAAAAGAATGTGAAAAGCATTTATTCTCCTGTCTTTTATAAGCATTTGTGTTTAAATTATAGACGGTGTTAATGGTGGAAATAAACATGTAGCAATTTTAATTTCTTCATTTATTCTATTGGTCGTCTTTAGGAAGTTCAGTTACAGTACCGAATTGCAGTGTACTACAAGATACATTCTCAGTGTCTCAAACGTAAATCTTTTTCGGTTATCTGCCAAATACAGTTTGTATTGTGGAAAGCTGCGCTCTACATCGCATGACATGATAGGAGCAAAACGAAAGAAACCGAACATCATTGCAATCTCTAAGAGACAGTCCTTTATTCTCGGGTGACTCTATGTCCACTAATTTGCTGTTTATATTACGCAATGTTCCATATCCGTTATTTTTACATAAAATTGATTTCCACTTCTGTTTTACACGTTCAGTACCCGGTGTACTTGATGTCTCATTAATTCTCTGTGTCATTTTCTAAACTAATTTGAGGGCTTCCGGCATCTCTTGCTCTGACTTTTCTAACCGTGTAATAGTTTCAGACACAGTTTCAAAATAGGTTAGTATAAAAACCAAATAATTATTCGTCAGAACCTTCAAATGCGGAGCGTTTTCCTTTGCGTATTTGTTGGCATTCATTCTACTGTACCCCCACCAACTGTACGCTTTACCACTATATTCAGTACGCCGTTATGCGGATTTCCCACTGAACTGCTCTATCGGTTCCGAAGTCTCGAAGCCTGGTAATAAGGTTTTAAAATGTTTCAACACTAACAGCAAATACAGGTCCGGTAGAATGATCTCCCTGATTTGAGACGTAAATAAAAACAACAACATAGATCCTATTCAGAATTTTATTTTACAGAAGAATGCTTGCCATTTTGACATCACTTTGTTTTAAAGATAATATCGTCCAAATACTTGCCCTCACGAGCTATACAAGTAACTGTGCGTCCTTCTTCCTAAAAAAGCAGGGTCATATTGTTCCAAATTGTGCAGCAAGACACCAAACAGTAACACGTTCGCTGTGGAAAGATCGCTGATGCATTTCTCGATGGTTTTCTGGGGACCAATACCGAAGGTTTTGTTTCTTGACGCAGCCCAACAAATGAAAATGAGCTTAGTCATTACTGAACACAACAGCATCGCCTGGAACATTTTCCAATACGGTCTGCAAGCAGCTTGGTGGTTGAGCCAATCACATTTTCGAAATTTCTGAACCACCATAATTTTGTAAAGATAGAACTTGAGATCTCGGCCTCATCTCATCATTTACCATCACGCTATCACCAATCCCATCGACGCTAAATAACCTAGTAGTTGATACAGCGTCGTCAAATACCAAACTAAAAAAAAAGTGAATATTAGGAAAACCCATGCCGAATATCAGGTAATACCATGACGAATCATAGGCCTCATTTCCCCGAATACTATTTTCCTACCTATCACTAATTCTAAGGACGGTAAATAAGGTCGCAGTTGTTAAACTTTTTAAATAACAGATTACTTACTTACTTACTGGCTTTTAAAGATCCCAGAGGTTCATTACCGCCCCCACATAAGCCCGCCATTGGTCCCTATCCTGAGGAAGATTAATCCAGTCTCTATCACCATATCCCACCTCCCTCAAATCCATTTTAATATTATCTTCCCATCTACATCTCGGCCTCCTTACAGGTATTTTTCCCTCCGGCCTCTCAACTAACACTCTATGTGCATTTCTAGATTCTCCCATACGTGCTACATGCCCTGACCATCTCAAACGTCTGGATTTAATGTTCCTAATTATGTCAGGTGAAGAATACAATGCGTGCAGTTCTGTGTTGTGTAACTTTCTCCATTCTCCTGTAACTTCATCCCTCTTAGCCCAAAATATTTTCCTAAGCACCTTATTCTCAAACACCCTTAACCTATGTTCCTCTCTCAAAGTAAGAGTCCAAGTTTCACAACCATAAAGAACACCCGGGAATATAACTGTTTTATAAATTCTAACTTTAAGATTTTTGACAGCAGACTAGATGATAAAAGCTTCTCAACCGAATAATAACAGGCATTTCCCATATTTATTCTGTGTTTAATTTCCTCCCGAGTGTAATTTATACTTGTTACTGTTGCTCCAAGATATTTGAACTTCTCCACCTCTTCAAAAGTTAAATTTCCAATTTTTATATTTCCATTTCGTACAATATTCTCGTCACTTAAATAACAGATTACAAATTTAAAAATCATTACCTATTAAACATATCCTTGTAACGCAGTACCTGTATGTATAACAATCAAAGTCGCCTATGTATTGCGTGAGAGTCCGGTTTACAAACCATTCCTCTTCAGAGGCGATAATTTTCAATGTCGGACGCCACTCGAGCGACAATGAGCTGTTGTTTCACTATCGATCGTGGTTTTTCACGTGATGTAATGAAGTTGACAAATTTCTTCGGTTGTGCAAGTGTTAGTTTTCATGGACGATTGTTGTGATTTGACAAATGACAATGAATTCGTTGCGACCGTCTTTCATTGTATCCCAGACGTTTTTCTAGGGGCGGAAGGAGATTTCACTGCACTGCGACCAATTATGTACTGTGGAAATGAACCGTTGGAGAGAAAAGCGTCAGATGTGAGAACCAGATGTGTAGATTTTCCTACTTGGTATACTACAGAGATAGACTCAGGCAGGTATTTAACTGTCACCATATTTTAAGGAACAACCCAATTTAGCATTTGGTCTAACTTCACTTTGTGTCATTGGCCTGCGGTCAAGAGCGTTCCATAGAGAAAATTGCACTTCTAGCGGGGTCTCTGTCATTCAAGGTATATTATATACAGAGTGTATACAAATAATTCATCAGGTTTTGACATCGTATAGCTTAAAATTTATAATGTCCACCCATCTAGGTCAGAAAGCATGGGTAGACATAACGGCTCGGTTAGAAAAGCCAACGTACTATGGTAGGAACGATCATGATTTTAAAATCAAATGTAGGAAACAGAAAACGGATGTAGGTAAATTCTCATTTTTAAATAGATCTACTCGTATAAATGATTGGAATGACCTACCTGCAGTGGTCTTTGAAGGCTGTCCTTCCTTAAGGATTTTCAAGAATAATTAAAAAATTTGTGTATCAAGTGCAAATTAAAATTAAGGTGACATTTAACATTTCATTTTTTAAGGTGACATGTATTTATTTAGCCTGACGAGTTACTTCCTTGGTTTGAATTGTAAATTATTTAAAAATAGCGTGTAAGAGGGCCTTAGACTAGAAATGTTTAGTTTAAATGTAGTTCTGTTTATAAGTATGCATAAGGGTGTAATTATTTGTCTTATTTGAACTGTTGTATCAGTGAAGCGAGGTGAGTCAGTGGAGTTATGGTTTTACAGTGCAGTGAACAGTTCCGATCAGCGATAATTTATAGCGTCAATGAAATGTATTCTATAGTGTCAGTGAAATGTGTTATAGTGTGTCAGTGAAATGCGTCATAGTGCCACTACAGTGAGTGAGATGAGAATAAAGTGAAAGACTATTGAAACTTATGTAGGGCCTATACATAATTATGTAGGTTGTAATGTAAAATTAGGTATTTTATTTATGTTTTATTATTATTATTGTGTTAAATTATATTGTGTATTCTTATTGTATTGTGTAATTGTATTGTGTATTGTAAATTTATTGTGTATTGCTTATCATTTTTTTGTGTATAGTTTATATTGTGTATACCACTGCCACCGGGTGCTTGCCCACTTGCAGTGTAAATAAATACATACATACATTTGTACTCATAGCCAATAGAAAGAGCATATTCTTAAATTTGGTATCTCTCATTTAAGATTTCATTCTGACTCTTCAGTGACTCACTAGTGGCGGTTGGTAAAATGATTGATCAACAAAAAACATTTTGTGTTTTGGAATATCAGAGTATTCAATCCATCATCACTGTGCAGCATGCGTTCGGAGACAGTACAGAGGAGACCCACCAACCCACCAAAGCATTCTGGGGTGGTATCGACAGTTGAATCACAAAGGGTGCTTGTGTAAAGGAAAAAGCTCAGGACGACCAGGTGTTTCAGTTGAAAAGATGGAGAGAATCCGAGAGGAATTCGCTCGTAGCCCACAAAAATCAACACGTCGAGCAAGTCGAGAATTGGACATTTCTCACGGAACTGTGTGGAAGATTCTGCTCAGGATGATTTGGCGCTCCTCAGGTGGCCCCCACGATCTCCTGACCTCACAATTTGTGATTTTTTTTTTCTTTGGGGGTACGTGAAAGAAAATGTTTACATTACACCTATGCCGACAACATTGGGTGAACTCCGGGAGCGCATCACTGCTGCGCTGAGAAACATCGACAATGGCATGCTCCAACGTGTATGGGTCGAACTGGACTACCGCATGGATGTGTGTTGGGCAACACGAGGAGGACACATAGAACATTTGTAATGATATGTACAGAACTTGGCTATTAGTACAAATGGATGGACATTATACATTTGAAGATATACGATGTCAACACCCGATGAGTCCACACCTGTGGAGTAACGGTCAGCGCGTCTGGCCGCGAAACCAGGTGGCCCGGGTTCGATTCCCAGTCGGGGCAAGTTACCTGGTTGAGGTTTTTTCCGGGGTTTTCTCTCAATCCAATACGAGCAAATACTGGGTAGCTTTCGGTGCTGGACCCCGGACTCATTTCACCGGCATTATCACCTTCATTTCATTCAGACGCTAAATAACCTGAGATGTTGATACAGCGTCGTAAAATAACCCAATAAAATAAAAAATAAAAAACACCCGATGAATCATTTGTATACATTCTGTATTATCTGAGCTTTTCTTCTCTTGTATGGAGGAGGGATCCAAAAGCTTACACTGCAGCCTGAGGCTTATTGTGCTTATCCAAGCTTACCATGTCATGTCTTTCCCAAAATATTACTTATTCCGACTAATCATTTCGTAACTGGCTACCATAACTGTCGTCAATATTTGCTGTATTCGTAATTATATTCGAAGTTCACGTGACGTTAGAGTCACGAGAGCGATGGATAATAATAAAGAGGCACTAACACTCTTACTCTTACTCGTTGACTCTTTTTAGTAAAGAAAATAAAACTACAAAAACTTTTCTGTATGTATAATAACCAAATTTTCGTCTGGCTGTTACTCGTCCTACTGAATTAGCTGACCTACGAAAAAATAGTTCTATGGGCTAACTCCTCCGCAGGACAATATTCCTAATGAGATATCAAAAACGCTTGATAAAACAGGAAACAAAGTGAAAGGTACAGTAGATCACACAAGATTGAATATTTCGTATAATGAGAATGTCTCCTGGATAGACAACTATCCTTGAAATCGCCCCTAGAGGTTTCTGTTATATTGATATAGGACTTTTAATTGCTGATCAGCTAGCAGTTTCTTCTGTAAGAGAATGCTATCACTGTAGCTTGAAATGATGTAAAGTGATCAATAGTTGTATCATATTCGCCCATTGGATTCAAATTTTATGAATTAAGGGAACGCATAGGTGAAATTACTAAATCTTACAGTTTTCATTTTTTTTTCTCAAAGACCAAGGACACTAGAATAAAATTATGTGACACTTTTCCTTATTAAGATGAAATAAATGTCAGGAATTTTTTCAACGTGATTTTCTTTAATTTTCAACGTGTGGAACCATTTATATATTAATTTAATTAATTAATATATAAATGGATTGATAATAAGCCCATAGAACAAGTATCTCATTTTGATTATTTAGGTTGTAACATAATTTATGATGTAGATAGAGATATTAACAACAAAATAAGCAAATTTCAGTGGATATGCGGAACAATAAATAGAACACTAAAAAATAAAACTAGAAAAGAAACAAAACTAAAGTTCTATAAAACTATGGCAGTACCTGTGTTGACATATGGAAGCGAATCATGGATAATTAAAGAACGAGATAAAAGTAAATTACAGGCTGCAGAGATGAGGTTTCTTCGCAGAGTAAAGGGATGTACAAGAAGGGATCTGATAAGAAATGAGGATATCCGTAAAGAATTAAATATATACAACATAAACGATAAAGTTGAAGATTATAAAGGAAAGTGGAAAGAACACCTGTCTCGAATGGATAATGAAAGAATTCCAGCACTGATACAACAATACCAACCTAAAGGCAAAAGAGATGTCGGACGTCCTAGGAAGAGGTGGAACTGAATAAAATGTGAAGACGGAACAGGCACTAAGCCTAAACCATGAAGTGAAGATGATGATAATATATAAATGGTTCCACACGTCGAAAATTAAAGAAAATCACGTTGAAAAAATTCCTGCCTTTTATTTCATCTTAATAAGGAAACGTGTCACATAATTTTATTCTGGTGTCCTTGGTCTTTGAGAAAAAAAATGAAAACTGTAAGATTTAGTAATTTCATCTATGCGTTCCCTTAAAACTCAGCTGAAGGAATCTTAGCAAGGATTTTTTTGGAAGGGAATAAAGCCAGGGTTCGACGTTGCATAATTATGGCACACTAGAGAACTACTATTACAGGGGGCTTCGTGTTCTTTGACTTTCTTATTGAGAGGAATTTGAGTTGCAGACGGACTGTAGCTTACTGAGTTTGAATGTCGTGCTTTTATCTGTTTCGTGTTGAAAGGATTTGAGTTCCTGATATGGACTGTTTTTAATTTGTATGTCGTGTTGAATTCCTCAGGTACCTTCTTTTTACAAGTTTCGTATTCAAGAGAATTTGAGCTGGATTCCTCAGATGGACTGTGCTGAATTTAAGATAGTATCTTGGTTGTATCAGTATTGTGTTAAACAGAATTTGAGTCGCATTCCTCAGACAGACTGTGCTGAATTTAAGATAGTATCTTGGCTGTATCAGTTTCGTGTTAAACAGAATTTGAGCTGCATTCCTCAGACGGACTCTACTAAATTTAAGATAGTATCTTGGTTGTATCAGTATTGTGTTAAACAGAATTTGAGTTGCATTCCTCAGACGGACTGTGCTGAATTTAAGATAGTATCGTGGTTGTATCAGTTTCGTGTTAAACAGAATTTGAGCTGCATTCCTCAGACGGACTCTACTAAATTTAAGATAGTATCTTGGTTGTGTCAGTTTCTTGTTAAACAAAATTTGAGTTGCATCCCTCAGACGGAGGATGCTGAATTTAAGATAGTATTGTGGTTGAATCAGTTTCGTGTTAAAGAGGTTTTTAAGCTGCATTCCTCAGACGGGCTCTGCTGAATTTGAGATAGTATCGTGGTTGTATCAGTTTCGTGTTATACAAAATTTGAGTTGCATTCCTCAGACGGAGGATGCTGAATTTAAGTTAGTATCGTGCTTGAATCAGTTTCGTGTTACAGAGGTTTTTAAGCTGCATTCCTCAGACGGACTCTGCTGAATTTAAGATAGTATCGTGGTTGTATCAGTTTCGTGTTAAAGAGAATTTGAGCTGCATTCCTCAGACGGAGGAGCTGAATTAAGCTATCTTGGTCCTTTCAGTTCTATATTTTCCTGCTGCAAATCGAACCCCTGCCATCTATGTTTGTGGTTAGGTGTGCTACTTCGTGTGCACAAGGAAATGTTTCTTTATCCTTGTTAACCTCCTTTCTGGGTCTTACAAGCCAGTACCCGTAGTGGAGGAATAATTATTTTGGACACACGTGAAACATGGACAATAGCGGTACTTCCCTGGTAAAGGATCAGCTCAACGCAGGGACCATCTCCTAGAGACAACACGAACACATAGAAAACGGACAGAATGTTCGGGGCAAGTGGAAAGTAAATTCAAATCCGGCATTCGTCTTTGGGAGTGGGGAAAACACTGAAAGAAACCCTACACTCAGACTGGTCGGCCTCGGGATTTGAAGCTGGGCCTCCCGAATGCAAGTCAGAGACGACACCTGTACACCACTCCGCTCGGTCACAACGAAATATAGTAGTTCTAAATTAAAGCAACGCTTTGTTAGTAATGTAGTTCAGTTTTCAGCACTTGCACCTCTCCAAGTTCAGACACGTAATGACTTGCACTTGCGCCGTTTTTCCGGCCGCGTCGTCGCATCAATCTGACGGATATTGATTGAGCGAATCAAGAGAGAGCCGGGTTATTAACATTACGGCGTTTAGTTGCCATGGCTACCTCTGCCAAACAGGGGGCACCAACACTTGGACCACGTGTTTAGCATAAGAAGTTAGCACTCAAAATAAGTAGCTCTAGCTGTCCACGTAATTTCAGAAAATTATACTATTCAACTTCTTTCCCTATTAACTTTCTTAGAGAAAGTTATTTCAGTGTTGTGGGCGTAAAATCTGCAGAGGGCGCACCCTGCCAGCTCTTTGTAGTCGCATTATTTCAGATTGTGTACTGTTCTCTGTAAGCCATTTTACTTTAATATATTAAATTAAGTCCTTTATGAGACTTAAAATAAAAGTAAATTATCAATTTTTATTACATAGCTATAAGGCTTTCATTTCAGATCTCCCAGTCTAAATAATTATTTCTTTCAATTAAATTTAAATTAAGCAAAAACACGTCCATTTAGATTTTTTGGGGAAAGTTTAAAACTAGTGTTAATTGCATTTTACATTTCATCCCTTCACCTCCCACCCCCTTTGAACTTTCAAATGGCTCCCCTATATTACTAATATAATACTTAAGTTTGAAAGAGTATTCAACTGTTTATTATACATTTCATTCATTTGTTCTCATAACTTTTATCTTCTATTGTCGCCTGGAAACCTGGATTGTTGTCATTGTCAGTTGGTCGTTGTATGAAAACAAATTTATTTTGCGTAATATCCTAATATCAATTAAATAAATTTACTAAATTAAATGTTCAAACTGTGCTCCATTGTTGTCTAAGCGTAATACAATCTATTTCGGAACTTCTCTACTTAGCAATGCTAAGTATCAAAACCATACATAAGTACTTACTTACTGGCTTTTAAGGAACTCGGAGGTTCATTGCCGCCCTCACATAAGCCCGCCATTGGTCCCTATCCTGAGCAAGATTAATCCATTCTCTATCATCATATCCCACCTCCCTCAAATCCATTTTAATATTATCCTCCCATCTACGTCTCGGCCTCCCTAAAGGTCTTTTTCCCTCCGGTCTCCCAACTAACACTCTATATGCATTTCTGGATTCGCCCATACGTGCTGCATGCCCTGCCCTTCTCAAACGTCTGGATTTAATGTTCCTAATTATGTCAGGTGAAGAATACAATGCGTGCAGTTCTGTGTTGTGTAACTTTCTCCATTCTCCTGTAACTTCATCCCTTTTAGCCCCAAATATTTTCCTAAGCACCATATTCTGAAACAGCCTTAACCTATGTTCCTCTCTCAAAGTGAGAGTCCATGTTTCACAACCATAAAGAACAACCGGTAATATAACTGTTTTATAAATTCTAACTTTCAGATTTTTTGACAGCAGACTGGATGATAAAAGCTTCTCAACGAAATAATAACAAGCATTTCCCATATTTATTCTGTGTTTAATTTCCTCCCGAGTATTGTTACTGTTGCTCCAAGATATTTGAACTTCTCCACCTCTTGAAAAGATAAATTTCCAATTTTTATATTTCCATTTCGTATAATATTCTCGTCACGAGACATAATCATATACTTAGTATTTTCGGGATTACTTCCAAACCCATCTCTTTACTTGCTTCCACTAGAATTTCCGCGTTTTCCCTAATCGTTTGTGGATTTTCTCCTAACATATTCACGTCATCCGCATAGACAAGCAGCTGATGTAATCCGTTCAATTTCAAACCCTCTCTGTTATTCTGTTATATAAGTACAGTATTATAAAATCAAAACTTCGGCTTTTATTAACCTCAATCCTGTTTTAAATTTTTAAAGGATACACAACCATAATATTTGTTAATATTAGTTTGTATTAGCCCTACTGCTAGAAATAAAGTGTAATCTACAATACTCTTTGTTGTTTTTATTCTCTTCAACTGTAATGAACAATAACAATGCAGGTTACCAGGGCACGATAGAAAACAAAAGATATGAAACAAAAATGAATGAGATTTGAAAACAATTGAATGCTCTCTCAAATTTAAGTATCAAAATATGAGTGTATTTTGAAATAGGAGGGTTACAGCGGTGAGGTGGTGAAATCTAAAATGCAATTAACACTGGTTTTAAACTTTCCCCTCAATATCTACGAGTAAATTAACCTGTTTTATAATTAAATTTAATTGAAATACAGTAAATGTTACTTAGACTGACAAGTTTTGAAATGAAAGTCTGGTATAACTTATTGTGTTTTTTTGTATAGTTTCTTTCTGTTACTTTTATTTTTAAACCATATGGTCAAGTATGAAATCAC
The DNA here is from genome assembly GCA_025594305.2 of Periplaneta americana. Taxonomy (NCBI): domain Eukaryota; kingdom Metazoa; phylum Arthropoda; class Insecta; order Blattodea; family Blattidae; genus Periplaneta; species Periplaneta americana. The sequence continues at coordinate 164,642,856 of JAJSOF020000013.1, read as the reverse complement.
AAGTGATCTGAGGACCACATACGTGTTATCCACCATGTGGGCGACCGCATTCACAAAGTGAATAATATTTTCCTGTAGAAGTTAAGATGAATGATATTTAATTTTGTACTAAAATAAAGAAGTATATTTTAAAACTAAATAAAATACCTAGAGGGATAGCTATTCAATATGACATCCTATTTTCATTTTAAATGTTTCGTTTCTTAGAACTCATCTCGATAATATTGAAACTTCATAACTAAAACACAAGAAACAAAACTTACAACTTAAAAAAACTAACTTCTTTCTGGTAAATAATACTAATGGAATGACATGGCTATTCTATGTTTACAAATTGAATAATTTAAATCTATATTCTGATATCATACAACTGGAATTATTGAAACAGAATGCATTTACAGTCAATTGTAATGGACGCTAGTAAATTATCCTAAACCTTACAGCACTCTAACTCTTCTTCACAGTTACATTATACGTAACACCAAATCATTGTGCGTGGATGTTGACAGCATAGTGCAGAACCACTGGATGTTTGAGTCATTTAACGAAGTTGTATGAACTGTTAGGTTATTTAGCGTCGATGAAATTGGTGGTAGCAAGATGGCTTTTGGCAAGGTGTTATTCTCCATGTTATTTTATTGTGTTATCAACTGCTATGGTTATCTAAGGTCTGAGTGAGATGAAAGTGATAATGCCGGCGAAAAGAGTCCAGGGTCCAGCGCCGAAAGTTACCCAGTATTTGCTCTTAATGGGTTTAGGGAAAACTCCGGAAAAACCTCGAACAGATAAATTGTTCCAGCCAGGATTTGAACCCGGACCACTCGTTTAACGGTCAGACATGCTAAACGTTACTCCACAGTTCCCTGTTATATTCTTCATCTTATACAGTTTCAGTTGCTAGAAATTGGAACTCGCTTCCGAGTGATGTAAGGGGTTGTTGGACAATAACTTCATTTAGGTCAAAATTACATAAATTCTTACTTAACAGATTAATTATTGATTAATATTTATTACATATAATGAAACTAACATCTGTCCATTCTTATTATTATCATTAATTTCTATAATAGATTTACAAAACCTCTAATGGCAATTAAATTAATATTCTCATTATAGAAATATTTTTAGATTTTATATATATATATATTTTTTTCTTCCTGTAACATAGTTCTAGTAAGCTTATATTAAATTAATTTTCATCGTTTTACTAGCTATCTCAAATCTCAAATTAATTATAATTGATTGAATTAAATTAACTCATAAATTAAGTTACGACTTTACCTTATAGGTTTATCTAAATTTAAATAAATATGTAGTCTACTAGTCGTTAAAACTTAACTGAAGAATATTGCTGGAGAACCTTTTAAGTGTAGTGTAAATATTCGTAATTTAAATATGTATTGTATTGATTAAGGCTGGTTGAGTGGAAGAGAAGGCCTTATGACCTTAACTCTGCCAGCGAAAATAAAACATTATTATTATTATTATTATTAACATTATTATTAACATTATTATTATTAACATTATTATTATTATTATTATTATTATTATTATTTTTATTATTATTACCTGACATTCGCTATACAGTTAAGGGAAAACCTCGGATAATACTCAACAATTTAATCAGCCCAGCGGGAATCGAACACACGCTCGAATGTTGGTTCGGGTCAGTAGGGAAACACGTTACGCTGATGGTTATACCGTAATATTATTTCAGAAGCAGAATAATATATAGCCTAATGCAGAACGCGTTGTAAATTATTCAACATTTTAAAAATCTAAATTTCCTTGCAGAAAATATTGACCGACGCTTTGAATCCCATGCAGTTCGAATTTATTCTTGGAAAAAAAAATACTTCAATCTTTGTTTTAACCTAAACAAATTGAGAGTGTTAAAAAGTGAGATAATGTGTGCCATAAATTTGGTTTAATGAAAGCAAAATTGATAATGATATACAACGAAATATTTTGTAAAACTGAAACAGAAAAGAATTACTTTTCATTAGTATTTTTTACAGTCCAACACAGTAATTTTGTTTGAAAGTAATAAAGAAAACAAGAACAGAGTAACATATTTAAAAATTATATTACTGTAGGTCTATATAAAGTTGCAAAATAAAATACGTAATTTTGGGGATGTATTTGTTCTTTTTTATTTTACTCACTGTGTTCCTTTTTCTGTCAGACGGTTGAGATGGGCAAGGCATGTAGCACGTATGGGCGAATCCAGAAATGCATGTACAGTGTTAGTTGGGAGGCCGGAGGGAAAAAGACCTTTGGGGAGGCCGACACGTAGATGAGAGGATAATATTAAAATGGATTTGAGGGAGATGGTATATGATGATAGAGACTGGATTAATTTTGCACAGGATAGGGACCGATGGCGGGCTTATGTGAGGGCGGCAATGTGTTCAGTATGCTGTGTCTTCTGGCAATCCTTACTCAAGGGCAGCTACCCTTGTGGGATTTATATGATATGATATGATATGATATGATATGATATGATATGATATGATATGATATGATATTTTCAAATTCAAATTTATTTACAATGTACATTTGAAATGAATACATATGAATAGATACCCGAAATGAGCATATGCTCGTGCTCGGGTACAGTCCAGTAGTCTACATAAATTTTACAGGGATCAATAATAATGCTGATAATAGAAATAATAGTAACACTAATAATAATAATAATAATAATAATAGAATAATCGTGACGGAGGTGATACAAAGATAGTAATACAAATAATTCATTAATAATAATAATAATAATAATGACAATAATAATAATAATAATAATAATAATAATAATAGTGATAGAACAAAAATATTTACAATAATAAAATAAATACTAAGACGGATAAAATAAAATATAAAACTAGCGAGAGTTAACACAACTTCAATAAGCATATAATAACCGGAAAAAATATCGAACTCGAAAATCAACAGAAAAGTTCGTTGTATCGCAGACGACAGCAACCGCCGTATTGACATTGTGTTATGCATTAATGGTAGTAGGGAGGAGCCGAAAGTCTACGTAACTGCCGTTCTCTTCGAATCTTCTCGTACAATCATGGGAAGTTAATGCTGCAAAAACAAAATGTCTACGAGTCAAACTGTTCATTATTACCAGGATAAATACAAATAATACTGAAATATATTAATCAAGTTCCAGTTATAGATCTCCCCTTTTGTGCAAGAGGTATCATATCAAAATATTTTATGAATGGCGGGGAAAATATAAATTTCAAGAACTCATGATATGATATGATATGATATGATATGATATGATATGATATGATATGATATATGATATGATATGATATGATATGATATGATATGATATGATATGATATATGATACGATACGAATCCTGTACAAATAACCAGTTCGATAGCCGGGGCTAGTTTAGCACGCTCGTAGCGCGGGCTAGCGAATTGTCTATGCATAGCACCCCTAGGTAGGCTACTAGAGCACAAAAGACGATTTATTAATGGTATAGTCAAGTCAAGATAGGCCTAGTAACAAAGTTAAGCGGGTTACAGCCTTACATCCTCAGGGGTAAAGGGAACTCGGTAGACTTGTCAATACGTGATTGGATGGAGTAGAGGAAGTATCAAGAAACTTAAAGGGATGAAAAATGCATGCCTTGAGATCGATGGAGGAAGAGATTAACGATGGATATATTAATAAATTATTAATGAGGCAATGAATTACGATTGAAGCTAATAGTTTTTCTTTCAGAAGTGTTGTACTGTTTGTCTTCTTTCCTAATTCTTTTTTATTCCAAAGTCCTTGAACCAAATTCTTGAGATATTTTTATGTTCTGTATTGTAATATAATGCCAATTACAGATACGTAATTAAGGGACAGTTTCTCCAACAGATCTTAAAACTGAATAAATTATTAAACTGATTTAATAATAAACTTAACAGAAAACATTTCATGAACACTTGCTAAGATAACATCAGGATTTCCTGTGTTAAAACTTAACTATGCCTGATGTAAATTACGCTGTACGTGTAAAATTGCTATATTTAAAACTTTTAAATTACGTAATCGAGAGGAAGGTGTAAATAAAATTGTGACGTACTTTCTCACAAATGGCTTTTAAAGAACCCGGAGGTTCATTGTCGCCCTCACATAAGCCCGCCATCGGTCCCTATCCTGAACAAGATCAATCCAGTCTCTATCATCATATTCCACCTCCCTCAAATCCATTTTTATATTATCCCCCCAATTTACAGTTCAGTTTTGTGAAGTATTTGGAATAATATTGTTCTAAATTTTCAATGCAAAATACATTTACTAGCAATTTTAAAAATACGATCTTGCAAAAAATGTTGTACAATACGTGTTTGTGCAGTGCATTACGAAATCTTGGAAGCTGAAAAAGAGCAGAGCGAGTTTTTCAAATTTTTCCTCGATTTTGTAAAAGGCACTTCCAAATTTGTATCGTAATATACTATAATAATTTTGGCCTCAACAAACAATAAACATTATTGCTGATTCCATTGGAATTTTGTATTATCATATATATATATATATATATATATATATATATATATATATGATAATTCAAAATTCCAATGATAGCGGAAGGTATATATATATATATATATATATATATATATATACCTTCCGCTATCACTCAAGAAAATACTAGTGGAAACATTAGTAATGCCCCACTTCGATTATTGTGATTTTCTACTGACTGACCTCAATGTCAACCAGTCGCAAAAATTACAACGTGTTCATAATTTTTGTGTTCGCTTCGTCTGCGATGTCCGTCGCGCTGACCACATTACCCCATCCTTCCAAACTCTAAACTGGCTACGGCTTAACGAACGTAGAAATTTTCATTCTCTTGTTCTCCTTTTCCAAGTCCTTCACACTTCTACACCTACCTACCTTGCCTCCCGTTTCAGTTACCTGTCATCTTATCATAATCTCTTCACACGCACGCAAAATAGCCGCATACTAGCCATACCAACACATAAGACATCATCGTATTCATCATCATACACAATCTCGCTCTCGCGCTTGTGGAATACCCTACCCAGTGACATCAGAGACTGTCGGAATTTAGTAGCGTTCAAAAGCAAGCTTATTAAGCATTTTCTTACTGCGTAGAGTACGTAACGATGGATGTATAAACAATCTGTAACTATACAATGGGAATTGCTTTGCAGTAGTTATATATACGAAACCCCTTGTTTAAGCGTTGTATATAGGGAAAAAATGGCCGCCCCTCTAACAGCTGTTCGTATCGACTGTCATTTTATGATGATGGATGCCTTATAACCACAGAAAAACACACCAAAGAGCACAGAATAAGTAGAATATTATTGCTGTAGCTTGTTCTCTTTGACCAAAATATAGTGTGGTAATCGATTAGAGCCAGTTGTATTATCGATACTTAACATGCCACACTAGAGCGATCTACTGGATGTAATAGAGAACCTCAGATATTCTATTACCTTTCATAACGAAACTATGACGTAGCTGTGTAACAGTTATACTGTTATACATGACGTATGTAGTGATTATTAGTAAGGAATTTACACACGACTTATAAACGAGCTACTCATTGTATAAGACAGTTAAACGTCTGTATATGGAGTTTTTATTAGAAAGACCGTTAGTCAATAAAAGAAATGCTTCTCTCTTCTTAATTGATGGCCTTATCTCAACCAGGTTAAATAAATAAATAAATAAATAAATTATATATATATATATATATTTAAATTAAAAAAAAGAGGGCATGCCATTTAATGTAGGTCTAAACGAATATATATTTGTTATATTTATTATAGTTATTGTCTTGAATGATTGACCATGTCAGCTGTGTCTTAAGATAACTGATTAAACACAAGCAGCTTCATTTATTTGTTTCATTGAATCATTTTTTTGTTTCATTGCGTGTTAAGTTCATAAATAAATAAGTAAGGAAATATAAATAAATAAATAAATAAATAAATAAATAAATAAATAAATAAATGAGTAAATAAGTAAATAAATATGTAAATAAATAAATAAATGGATAAATAAATATATAAATAAGTAAACTTTAATTATATCACTATTGGAATAGGAAATGGTGCTTGTAACAATTATTTTTAACTGCCTCCGTGGTCTGTTGGTCCAGATTTGAGGTCCCGGGTTCGATTCCCGGTGAATTTTTCTTGAAGAAGAAAAATTGCCAGGTTGTGTAGAGTGTGGAAATTTTTTGTGATAGTGAGTGTGCCGAGGTAGCCTAATATTAATTAGTCAATCTTTATAAATACAAAATACAATATATCAAGACTGTCGCTGGGCAGTAACCTGAACACAAGTTTCAGCGTCACGTTGTTGATAAGTAACTCCATTATTTTTTTAGTTCTGTAGTTTTCTATTTTAAGCTTTCTTTTATTTCTTTTATATTTATTTGGGTTGCTTACACATCTTGAAATGTAGTATCATCTATTAGATCTATAATTTCATTTGTAGGTGTATTAATATTTATTTTCATCAGTTAGCACAACCATAAAGCACTAATAGATGCTATAGAGTTAACAACGGAAAAAATAACAATCTGTACTAATAATAAATCTGTAGCCGAAATTTTTCTGGTAATTTTCGATTTTCCAAAAATAATTGGTCCTAACATATATAATTAACCACCCTGAAGCCGAAAATCGCTTTTTTGACATTTTTGTTTGTATGTCTGTCTGTCTACATGTTTGTTACCTTTTCACGCGATAATGGCTGAACGGATTTCGATGAAAATTGGAATATAAATTAAATTCGTTGTAACTTAGATTTTAGGCTATATGGCAGTCAAAATACATCATTTAAAAGGGGGATTATAAGGGGGCCTGAATTAAATAAATCAAAATATCTCGCTTATCATTGATTTTTATGAAAAATGTTACATAACAAAAGTTTCTTTAAAAATAATTTGCGATAAGTTTTATTCCTTGACAAATTTTGATAGGACTGATATTTAATGAGATAAATGAGTTTTAAAATTAAAATAACTGCCATCTAAGGCCGTATAATGAAATAAAGAACAAATGGCTTCGTCTATAAGGGGCCTTGGACAGCAACAATCGAAAGCTATGAAAGATAGCCTACAGAGAATGTTTCTGTGTTTGTATGAAGTAATATCGGAAGCTAAATTAAACGATTTGTATAATTAATTATTATTTCACCATTGGAAAGTGTAGTTTCTCTAGATGGACATAATGCTATAATGTTATTACAGTAACTTCTGATATAATATAATATAATATAATATGTAATATTATATAATATAATTTAAGTTATTTGAAGGGTTCAGAACCATAGTGGGCCAAACGCCATTTACTGAATACGTAGAAAAGAAGGGTTAAAATTAAGTTATTACCATAATTCAATGGAAACATATAGCAAGTAAAATAAAGTATATACATTAAATGTAAATGACGTCAATGTTCATTAAATTATGGTTGCATGTAATAACAATTAAGAAACATGTTAAAGGAATTGTCATTGCACCAAATGAGTGCTCTCTGGACCGAAATGATCGCATTTTAATTATTTAAACACAATTTAAATTAAGTAACATATTAAACGATTTATCCTTATATCAAACACGAATGTTCCCTGGATCAAATGTCCTATTTTAATTATGTAATTACTTTATATTTATTTCTAACGGGTGCAGCGGCTAGTGATAAATAAATCGCCGCCAAGTTCCTATTAATTACAATGTAAGCCCGATGTCAGCTCAACTATTTGGAACACGTGTGGTTGCTAGGATACGACTGTGCCTGCACTCTCGGCGTTATCGCTGAGTGTATCAGGTTCTTGCGGTCGATCCGGCTGTTTCATGAAGTCGGGGCACGCACGGGCGTGACAACTCAGGTGCGTTCGTGTCGCTCCTAAACGCCGCGCCGACCGTCACATTTGCAATTCCCGCGCTGCACAATAAAGTAGGGGCGGCTCCCCCGGGAGGCGGCAGCGCTGTAAAACTGCGGGGCCGTGCGGGATGCGTCCCCCAGGAGCAGCTCCTCCTCCTCCGGATGTTAGGCAAGACGGCCCCCGCCGACTCTTTCTTGTCTAATTATGCGATGCGATTTGCGCGCGCATTAAACTTTCACGCGGCGAGAGGATGTGCCTTAAGAGCTCATCCGCTGCAGCATCAGCAGCAGCCAATATGCTAATAATAGTAATAATAATAATAATAATAACAATATAATAATAATAATAATAATAATAATAATAATAAGTGCTTGCTCTAGAGTATGCCATTAGGAAAGTCCAGGATAACAGAGAGGATTTGGAATTGAACGGGTTACATCAGCTGCTTGTCTATGCGGATGACGTGAATATCTTAGGAGAAAATCCACAAACGATTAGGGAAAACACGGGAATTTTACTGGAAGCAAGTAAAGCGATATAGTTGGAAGTAAATCCCGAAAAGAGAAAGTATATGATTATGTCATGTGACGAGAATATTGTACGAAATGGAAATATAAAAATTGGAAATTTATCCTTTGAAGGGGTGGAAAAATTCAGATATCTGGGAGCAACAGTAACAAATATAACTCGGGAGGTAATTGAACGCAGAATAAATATGGGAAATGCCTGTTATTATTCGGTTGAGAAGGGTTTATCATCGAGTCTGCTGTCAAAAATCTGAAAGTTAGAATTTGTAAAACAGTTATATTACCGGTTATTCTTTATGGTTGTGAAACTTGTACTCTCACTTTGAGAGAGGGACAGAGATTAGGGGTGTTTGAGAATAAGATTCTTAGGAAAATATTTTGGGCTAAGAGGAATGAAGTTACAGGAGAATGGAGAAAGTTACACAACACAGAACTGCACGCATTGTATTCTTCACCTGACATAATTAGGAACATTGAATCCAAACGTTTGAGATGGACAGGGCATGTAGCACTTATGGGCGAAGCATATAGAGTGTTAGTTGGGAGGCCGGAGGGAAAAGACCTTTAGGGAGGCCGAGATGTAGATGGGAAGATAATATTAAAATGGATTTGAGGGAGGTGGGATATGAT
>JAJSOF020000013.1:164513809-164631309 GCA_025594305.2 Periplaneta americana | reverse complement strand
AGAAAAATACAGCATTGGAAGTTATAGACTAAGAAGATAGGATTGACGAAGAATACCCACTAGGCTACTAAGATAGAATTATTGAAGTTAAAATGAAGGCGAAGAAAAAAGCCATGAAGAAGAATGCAGTTGATGATAATGAAAATAAAAAAGAAGATAACTGAAAATGAAGAGAAATAACAACATATAGAATGAAGGCCAAGAGGAGGAAATAATAACTTAGAAGTTTAAAACGAAGCAGATCGGAGCATAAATTTTATAAAGGAAAAGGAAACGAGAAGACGAAAAATGTAGAAGTGAAGTGGGAGAAAAAGAACAATACAGAACTAAAAATGGAGAGAGAGGAGAATATAGAACTGTAAAATGAAGTCTATGAAAATGATGAGGAAGAAACTGTGATGATAAACAGGAAGTTAAGTTGGAGATGTAAAAGAAGACAGAAGTAGAAGATAAAAGTAGGAATTAAAACGGTGATGATTGATGACAGATGTAAAGACGCAGACAATGACGAGATAGAATTAAAAATGAGAATGAAGGGACGGAACTTAGAGTTAAAGACGAAGAAGGATATAAAATTAAGCATTGAGAAGGGACGGCTGAAAAAGAAGACGAAGATGCAGAAGGCAGAGCTGAAAGTGATAGAAAGTTGTACACAGAACCGGAGAAAAAGCTGATGTAGTTGGTGCTGAGAATATTTAAATGAAAAAGGGGTTAATGATCAAGGAAATGGGAGTCGGGAAGATGGGATTGTTGACTGGGAAGATGGAAATGCAAACGTAGTTGATAAAAAAACGGAAACGAAGAAGACGCAGTTGAAGATGGAAATGAAGTGAAGCAAATCCAGGAGTGTAACTGCAGATGGAAATATCGCCTTGTTTTGTCTGAGCAGCCCATAAAACGGGCGAGCGCTTCTCGGTTTTATTTTATGTACGTGTTCCCGCAGTCGTTCCATTCGCCGAAATGTCAGGCGGGGCCGCCTCAATCCCCCATCAGCCGTAACGGCCCCGCGCGAAGCCAACCAATTCCAACTTTATTGCCGATGTCGGGGGCCGATTTGTGGTGGGCGCCGCCCCCCCGCCCGCGAATAAAACGTGTTTGCACTTGCTTCAAATCTCGTTTGTGGCCCTTGTCTTAAGTCCCGACCCATTCTGCGGGCGTGCCGGATGAGGAGTGGGATCGGTGGTCGCGGCGGCTTCGAGCCCGCCCACAGGTGCGATCCGGGTTCAGATCCAGCGAGGATTATAGAATAGTCTGTGTTGCTAAACGTTGTTGTTTTGATAAAGCCAGTTAAAGGGTTTTTGAAGATCACCAGCCACTCACAGGGGACCCAAACATTGGGTGATTGAGAACGGAATGTATCATAATCCTGCTTTGATAATCTCACACGGCTATATGGTAGGCCTACACAGATTCAAAGGTACGTACTTACTTACTTACTGGCTTTTAAGAAACCCAGGGGTTCATTGCCGCCCTCACATAAGCCCGTCATCGGTCCCTATCCTGAGCAAGATTAATCCAGTCTCTATCATCATATCCCACATCCCTCAAATCCATTTTAATATTACCTTCCCATCTACGTCTCGGCCTCCCTAAAGGTCTTTTTCCCTCCGGCCTCCCAACGAACATTCTATAATTATGCATTTCTGGATTCGTCCATCTCAAACGTCTGGATTTAATGTTCCTAATTATGTCAGGTAAAGAATACAATGCGTGCAGTTCTGCGTTTTGTAACTTTCTCCATTCTGCTATAACTTCATCCCTCTTAGCCCCAAATATTTTCCTAAGAACCTTATTCTCAAACACCCTTAACCTATATTCCTCTCTCAAAGTAAGAGTCCGAGTTTCACAATCATAAAGAACAACCGGTAATATAATTGTTTTATAAATTGTATCTTTCAGATTTTTTGACAGCAGACTGGATGATAAAAGTTTCTCAACCGAATAATAACAGGCATTTCCCATATTTATTCTGTGTTTAATTTCCTCCCGAGTATCATTTATATTTGTTACTGTTGCTCCCAGGCATTTGAACTTCTCCACCTCTTCAAAAGATAAATTTCCAATTTTTATATTTCCATTTCGTACAATATTCTGGTCACGAGACATAATCATATACTTTGTATTTTCGGGACTGACTTACAAACCTATCTTTTTACTTGCTTCCAGTAAAATTCTCGTGTTTTCCCTAATCGTTTGTGGATTTTCTCCTAAGATATTCACGTCATCCGCATAGACAAGCAGCTGATGTAACCCGTTCAATTCCAAACTCTCTCTGTTATCCTGGACTTTCCTAATGGCATACTCTAGACCAAAGGTAAAAAGTAAAGGTGTTAGTGCATCTCCTTGCTTTAGCCCGCAGTGAATTGGAAACGCATCTGACAAAAACTGACTCTGCTGTACGTTTCACTGAGACACATTTTAATTAATCGAACTAGTTTCTTGGGAATACCAAATTCAATAAGAATATCATATAAAACTTCACAGATTCAACGGTAAGTAGTGTCATTAATTTGGGGGTTAATGTATGAGGTATTTCAAGCAAAAAGTTTAATGCAATTTTGTTCATTTTTGCTTTCTTTTCGAGATAAAAATTATATTATATGAAACATTTTCATACAGTGTTCTGGGAAAGCCATTGATTTAATTCCTAAACTGCTCAGTCAGTTTAAGAGAGCAGTGTATTATGATAATAAATGAATGAAAGAATTTTAATTTTGTCCTTTAAATGCAAGGAAATTTTATGTGAACAATGTAGTCTAACTTTTCGTTCTGCAAAGGAATTTTAAAATGTTACATTTATTAAAGCTTAAAATAGAAAAATATACAATTGATATCACTACCTAAAAAAATAATGGAGTTACTTATCAACAACGTGACGTTGAAACTTGTGTTCAGGTTACTGCCCAGCGACAGTCCTGATATATTGCATTTTGTATTTATGAAGATTGGCTAATTAATATTACCTCGGCACACTCACTATTACAAAAAATTTCCAGACTCTAGACACCTGGCAATTTTTCTTCAAGAAAAATTCACCGGGAGCCGAACCCGAGAATCGAACCCGGGACCTCAAATCTGGACCAACAGACCATGGAGGCATTTAAATATAATTTTGTTACTATTCCAGTAATGATATAATTAAAGTTTATTATTTATATATTTATTTATCCATTTATTTATTTACATATTTATTTACTTATTTACTTACTCAGATTAATTGATTTATTTATTTATTTCCTTATTTATTTATGAACTTAAAACGCACTGAGACAAAAAAAAATGATTGAATGAAACAAATGAAGCTCCTTATGTTTAACAAGTTACCTCAAGACGCAGCTGACTGGTCAATCATTCAAGACAAATAACTACAATAAATATAACATATACATATTCGTTTAGGCCTATATTATATTACATGTTCTATTTTTAAATTTATATATACGTTCTCTCCCTGGTCGCTCTACAGGCACAACCCACTGTAGGCACTGCAGTGAGTATGAAACTTTACCACATGTGCTTGGGAGTTGCCCCCAGGGAGAAGTACTCAGAATAAAACGTCACAACACCATACGTTCTATGATCGCAGATGCACTTCGATCCAAAAATCTAGACGTTCACGAGGAAGTTCATTGTATTGCTGATGGTGGAAGCAATCGTAGGATCGATATCATAGCTATAAATAGGAATAAACAGACAGCCGAAATAATTCATCCTACCATCAGATTTGAAATCTCAGCCACTCAACCATCTGAAGTGAATGAAGGGTAAAAGAAAATCTACGAGCCCACCATTCAGTACTTATCAGCGAAATACAACATAGAAAAAAATCACAGTTACCGGTCTCTTCTTCGGAGCGAGAGGCACCATCCCGAAAGTCTTTGTAAAGTGGAGGGAAAAATACAAGCTGACGGGAGATCTTCAAGATGCCATTGTCACCACCATAGTAAAATTTTCTGTAACGATATTTCGTCAGCATCTTTATGGTGTACATTCAATTTAAATTACACTTGGTTCTATTTTTTTTTGTTATCTCTTATTCACTTTTGTCTGAAACCTGTTTATATATTTTTTCATTTTAAATTTTATTGTGAGGTATTTTTTGTTTCGCAGGGCAAACCCAAAATATTGGGTCAGACTACTAAATTAAATTAAATTAAATTAAATATATTTATGATAATTTAAAATTCCAATGGAATCAGCAATAATGTTCTATGCTCGTTTTCCAATTTCCGAGATTTCGTAATGCACTTCACAAACACGTATTGTACAACATTTTTGCAAGATCATATTTTTAAAATTGCTAGTAAATGTATTTTACATTGAAAATTTAGAACAATATTATTCCAAAGACTTCGCAAAACTGCACTGTAAATTGGGGGGATAATATAAAAATGGATTTGGGGGAGGTGGAATATGATGATAGAGATTGGATTAATCTTGCTCAGGATAGGAACCGATGGCGGGCTTATGTGAGGGCGGCAATGAACCTCCGGGTCTTTAGAAGCCATTTGTGAGAAAGTATGTCACAGCTTTACTTATACCTTCCTCTCGATTACTCAATTAAAAAGTTTTAAATATAGTAATTTTACATGTACAGCGTAATTTACATCAGGCATAGTTAAGTTTTAACACAGAAATTAGTAAGAATTTAGTGCAAGGCAGTATTCTTACATAAAAAGGAACTTCAAATATCAAACTCTGAAGCAAGAGACAGATGGAAACAGAGAATATTATACCGACAACAATAACCATACTCAGACTTGAGCTTTATTATTATTGTTTATTATTGTTTATTGTTAGTAAAATAACATGGACAAAAATGCAATCTTAGTTCTTCCCTGAAGGAGTAAAAATCTCGTGCTCAGGGAGATATCTAAACACAAAGATAATTACTGTATTTGACACAAACTGGGTCAAGAAAAAAAATTACAGGAATAAATTAAATTTAAAAATACAATTTCAATTTTAACAATTTACGTCATTCAAATACATATACATATTAAATCAATATATATTCTTTAAAAATTAAATTCCTAACGCTATTTTTTAAATTTCTGATACTGAAATTTTCCAAATTTGGGTATTTATCAATTATTTTATTGTATAACCTTGGACCAAAGTAGGTACCATGGCTCAGAGCTGTGCTTGTGAAACACTTTGGTTCCTCTAGTCGTATAAAATCGGATCTTTTAGTTCCATATTTATGATGATACAATTTGAATTTATTACGGTTTTTATGTATGAAGATTAATAAGGCAATATAATAAATCTGTTTAATTTTCAAAACATTAAAATCAGTAAACAAAACCTCGGATGAGTAATCAGTTGGTTTATTAAGGCATATTTTAATAATTCTTTTCTGAATAAGTATTAGTGGAGTGAGATTAGAAATACATGCATGTCCCCACCCTAAAATTCCATACTGGAGAATGGATTGAAATAAAGCTAAATAAATGAGACGTCCCTGACATGCCAAAGAAACAGATGTTTCATTCATTATGAACCCAGTTGAATCGTGAACTGAATCCAGTGATGTATATATTCAAGTTATTTATTTTGAGCAGCAGTACCCATAAATTCAAGACAATAAAATCGTGTACAAAGAAAGGAAACGCATAAACTTAGAAGGCAGTTATAGAAAAGGAAATATAAATGAAGATGAAGACGAAGTGAACAGACAAAATAGAAAACGGAGGCAGAAATAAAGATGTAGGCGAAGAATAGATTGACAGATATAAGACAAAGATGAAGATGGAGGATCTTGAAGTATAAAACTAAGAAGCTACAGAGAAAAAAAGACAAATAATGTCGAAGACAGATACGGAGATATAGGAAAAAAGATGAGAAATAAATACAGTTGAATAGAGATGGAGACGAAAACAGGACTAAAATCAAAACGAGTACAGAAAAATATGTAAGAAAACAAGGATGAAAATGCAAGTAGAGATGAAGACGAAGAAGATAGAAACAGAAATAAGAAGACAAAGACAACTAAATTTGAAGGCTAGAGATGAAAAGAGAGTTGAGGGAAGACAAAAATGAAGACTTAAGGCTGTTCCACAACAAACAGGGAACTAGAACCAAGACGAGAACGGGAAGCGAAGGACGTGAACGTGAAGATATTTTATTCACTAAACCGAGAACGGAAACGGCTATGCATATCGATATTTATGTCGATAACGATGTGTAAAGTCGATATTACGCATTCTGATGTTATTTGTGTATACTTGACCCAAGGCTTCTATTGGACCAACGGCGTTCTCTCATGAGTACAAGCCAGCCAACATAAAAACAGGTTAACCAACTTCAAAATTTATGGCATGGAAAATTTAAGAATTCATTTGACATTGTAGCCTGGTCACATATACTTACTTACTTACTGACTTTTATGGAACCCGGAGGTTCATTGCCGCCCTCACATAAGCCCGCCATTGAGCAAGATTAATCCAGTCCCTACCATCATATCCCACCTCCCTCAAATCCATTTTAATATTATCTTCCCATCTTCGTCTCGGCCTCCCTAAAGGTTTTTTTCCTCCGGCCTCCCAACTAACACTCTATATGCGTTTCTGGATTCGCCCATACGTGCTACATGCCCTGCCCATCTCAAACGTCTGAATTTAATGTTCCTAATTATGTCAGGTGAAGAATACAGTGCGTGCAGTTCTGTAACTTTCTCCATTCTCCTGTAACTTCATCCCTCTTAGCCCCAAATATTTTCCTAAGAACCTTATTCTCAAACACCCTTCATCTCTGTTCCTCTCTCAAAGTGAGAGTCCAAGATTCACAACCATACAGAACAACCGGTAATATAACTGTTTTATAAATTCTAACTTTCAGATTTTTTGACAGCAGACTAGATGACAAAAGCTTCTCAACCGAATAATAATAGGCATTTCCCACATTTATTCTGCGTTTAATTTCCTCCCGAGTATCATTTATATTTGTTACTGTTGCGCCAAGATATTTGAATTTTTCCACCCCTTCGAAGGATAAAACTCCAATTTTTATAGTTCCATTTCGTACAATATTCTGGTCACGAGACATAATCATATACTTAGTTTTTTTCGGGATTACACATACACGTAGCATATATTGAACGTGATTCTACTGAATTTCTGAGTGTTACTTAGAAACTATGGATGAAGGAGAAATTATATCACGGCCTCCTTACTACAAAATGAACGACGACCACATACATTTCGCACCATAATCTGAACACACGCTCTCGTCATGAAACAATACTAACAATACCATCCCATCGCACCTCCTCATACTCATCCTCTTTCACAATAGCCCTGCCAAGACTCTGGAATTCGCTACCTGCTAGCATCAGGGACTGTCGAAATAAAATTGAATTCGAACGCAAACTTACTAGGCACTTGGTCAGTAATTGATTTCTTGTAAATAGTTCCCTTAATCTATCACAAAATATTTCAATATCCAGTAATTTCATCACTATACAATTTTGTTATTCTAGGTTTAATTTGTAATTCAGTAAATATAAAATATTCTTTGTTTTTCTATGATAAATTATCTAGCTTTAATTAGTGAGGTAATCTTTTCGTACTTTGATTTTTATTGTAATTGTAATTGTAAATTTAATACTAATTGTAATTTTATTCTTCGTATTATAGTTGGAATCTCCTGGTAGAGGGGCAGAGAAGGCCTGACGTCCTTATCTCTACCAGGTTAAATAAATAAATACTAAATACGTTTACGATAATAGACTTAGTAGGCTGTGATCAGAAACCAGAACAGCAAAGTTAAAACTTGGCCAACTCTCAAGTTCCCGTTCCCGGGCTCCGGCAAGTTCCTCGTTAATTGTGAATGTTCACATTTAGGCCTAAATTCCACACCTAGTTCCTCGCTTCACACTTTTAGCATCCCACCACAACCGTGATACACGTTCACAGCATAACCTTGTTATTCCATTCCATCAAACATCTACTCTGCTTCCTTCACAATACGCACAGCTCGTTCCTGGAATTTCTTGTCACAGGAAATCAGGAGCAGTCGGAGTCTAAAATCTTTTAAGCACACTCTACTTGGAAATGTTTTTAATGAACAGAACTAGACTCTTGCGGAAGTTTCTAAATAGTGTTAAATGACCAAATTGTTATTTTTTCTCCTCTCTCTCTTCCTTTTCTTCTCTTTTTTATTATCTTGATATATTACCTAATCATTTGTATTTGCATGCCATTTAGTGCGACTTTGCTAATCAACATTTTATGTCTTGTAACCCATATGTATTCTGCTATTAGTATATTAACTGTATAGTATATATGAAGTGAATTAATCGTCGAATTTATCTCGAGCATTTTAGGTCTTATAAATTGTGTGTGTGTGTGTGTGAGTGTGAGTGTGTATATTCCCCTTATGTTATGTAACTGATTTTGATTATGTGTAATTTTCTTCTTTATTTTATATATTATGTAACTGATCTTGTCTATTGTAATTTTCTGCTATATTTTATGTAATTTCTAAGGTATTTTCGTTTGTGTTCTTTTGTAATCTAATTTTGTGCGAGATCGTGCGTATTTGCTTGTTTTCCGCACAGAACCAATACGCGGTAAGTGTGAAATACCACATTCAGTATTCCCAACGTAACACACATAACAATTTCCCTCTTCTTACCGCTTAAGCGCGACATTCATTTTACTGCTTTAGGCTTTTAACATATTGTTTTTAGAGACGTTTAACATAGTAATAATTATAAATTGAAACTTACCATTGCAATTTCACCTAAATTGCAATGTTAATTATTGTTTTTAAATATTTGCAAGAATTAAGTAAAGTCTACTACTCCACGAAACATATTGCATTTCTGATACAAGTAACATTAAGGAAGCCGTGAAAAAATCAACAAGATTCCAGATGCGGATGTTATTACTGCAATATGTTATATAAATAATATTGTTAAAATATTAAAATGAAAAAATAAATCATTACATAACCTTACCGTTTGTTTTAAGTTCGCATTCCTAGACTGGGGAAAAAAAGACAGACGTATATCACGGCCTGCTGGAGTATAGTAAACACAGAAAACATTTTACAGCAACAATGTTGAAGAAAGATATTTTGGTGTTCCGAAGTTGGCGTCATTAAACAGAAACCAAGATGGAGATTTCATTGCAACTAATTAGAAATTCGTCTTTCAGGTATGTAATAAACGATCTTCGCACAAAATAATGTACGATACAAGAGTGGTATGTTGACGTTTTCATGTTCTCGGAAATTAAAAAAGGTCAACTACGTTTCGCTTTTTCAGTCTTTTCCTCGACCATGAAAACGTCAACATACCGCTCTTGTAACGTATATTAGTATTGTATTTCATGTATATTATTGACACCTGGTTGAGTGGAAGAGAAGGCCTCATGGCGTTAACTCTGCTAGGCAAAATAAACCTACTACTACTACTACTACTACTACTACTACTACTACTACTACTAAATATATTTATTTAAACAATTTTTCCGTTCTCGTTCTCGTTTCTGTTTCCGGTTTATTGTAGGCACAGGTACGAACGAATAGATATTAGAAGTAAGAGGACAGACGTAAATAAATTGTCTGTACTGGAGATAAGACTGTTGAGCTCGGGACTTGAACCCGAGCGCCATGACTGCGCCACATCCGCAGGCCTGTACGTGCCCGCGCTGTCATAACAGTAACTTCCGCTCTCTCGTATCGACGGACTTTATGGTAATCGGCGCTTTTATTTGCGGCTGCAGGCACGCGCGTCCCCAGACAATGCGTTGGTTCGCTTCTCCCTCCTTTACGACGCTCGTGAAATGTAGATTATGGCCGCCGCATTATTATACTGTAGCAGGGGTGTCCACAGTCCCTTACCATTGGGACAAGACTTCGATTGCAACATTTCTGTGGTGGAGAAACAAAGTCCGAGCACTTGCCAATAAAATAGGACATCGTTATGTTAAAATGAACTATTTTTTTTGGAATATGTATGATAAGATTAGATTAGATTAGATTTATTTATTTAATCTGGTAGAGATAAGGCCGTCAGGCCTTCTCTGCCCCTCTACCAGGGATTACAACTATAACATGAACAATAAGATTACAATTAATATTAAATTTACAATTACAATTACAATAAAAATTAAAGTACGACAAGAATACCTGATTAATGAAAGCTAGACATTTTATCACAGAAGTTAATAACAAAGAATATTTTTGTAAGAACTTTCTTGTGTTAAATTTTAACGTCCTTGTTAACATGTTTCGACCTATTTTGGGTCATCTTCAGAACTGGTCGTTGTTGGTCTTGGCATAGCACCTATGGACGGGAAGTGAAGCAACTGTCTGACTTATTAACGGATTTTCATTTTCCTTACGTCAAGCACTTAAATATAATTTTATACAGTATAAGGTTACAAACTAATGTTTAGTACGTGTTACGAAGAAAGAAATGAACAAGAAAACATAGGACACATTATCGCAATCTAAAATTAACTGTCTTCAGAATATGTCTGTGACAGAGTTTCAAAATCAGGAATTGTTACTTACTGCCAGTCGTAGTTGATCACGAAGGTATTTGTCTATCGGTCGTAATCTAAATTAGGTTTTTACTATTTACATTGTTGAAAA
Organism: Periplaneta americana; assembly: GCA_025594305.2. NCBI lineage: Eukaryota > Metazoa > Arthropoda > Insecta > Blattodea > Blattidae > Periplaneta > Periplaneta americana. The sequence goes on along the minus strand of JAJSOF020000013.1, from coordinate 164,620,704 downwards.
TAATTTTTCACAAACGTAAGTTGTAGCGAACATGGCTTCAACAGAGCAAGCGAAAGAACGAAGCTTCGGATATTTATTTTTGGCAAAAATTTGAAAGTTCAACATTTGTCAAGTCCTCACATCTAGCTTTCATTGTAATATTACATTGTAAATCTGTGAGTTTAAATTGAAGATCTAACCGCATTATTCGTACATCTGCTGAAAAAGGATCGAAATAATAATAATAATAATAATAATAATAATAATAATAATAATAATAATAATAATAATAATAATAATAATAATAATAATAATAATATAGTAGTAGTAGTAGTAGTAGTAGTAGTAGTAGTAGTAATGAAAAATAAAATTTATACCTAAAAACTAATTCTATGCATTTAAAATATTTCTAAACAACCTAATTTTAAACAACTGAGGTCTAAGACTACCCCTGATTTCCAGCGGCAGCGAATTCCATGGTCCCTATCACCACGGCATGGCGCGTCCTCAGGTTGCGGATCGAGGAGACGGCCTCCAGATATGGAGGGTAGCTGTGAATATATTGAATAAGCAGTCGCTGACAGCCGATGAGGGGTGGTCCTCCAGCTTGAGGGTTGGGCGAAGGGATAACAACCCATCACCGTAAAAAACAGCTTGTTACGAATCCTTCAAATAAGCCTCGGAATGGGACTGATTCTCTGGCACGACCACAGCAAAGGAATAAGGTTTTGAGTAAAGTTACACAACGAAGAACTGCACGCATTGTATTCTTCACCTGACATAATTAGGAACATTAAATCCAGACGTTTGAGATGGGCCGGGCATGTAGCACGTATGGGCGAATCCAGAAATGCATATAGAGTGTTAGTTGGGAGGCCGGAGGGAAAAAGACCTTTAGGGAGGCCGAGACGTAGATGGGAGGATAATATTAAAATGGATTTGAGGGAGGTGAGATATGATGATAGAGACTGGATTAATCTTGCTCAGGATAGGGACCAATGGCGGGCTTATGTGAGGGCGGCAATGAACCTCCGGGTTCCTTAAAAGCCAGTAAGTAAGTAGTAAGCGAATTCCATGAGCGGGCCATGGCTATTGAGAAAGAAGTTGAATACAGAGATGTCTGATGACGTGATATTGATAGCAACAGATTGTGCTCTGGAATTATGCTAGAATGAAGATGCTGACTAAAAGATCTTGATGCTTAGTGTGGGAAGAACCCCAAGAAAACCCCCAAGTGCAGCCTCACCCGCCATAAGGGTCATTGTGGATCATTCATGTGACCAGACAGGGATCAGGACAGTTCGAAGGTCTGACCACTGCCCCACCGTAGGGGTCCATGCACGCTTGTATATACTTCAATCTACGTGCAGTACTGCGTTTGCCGAATGTTTCTCTGCATAAAAATGTTGAATTATGTTGACGACGATGATGTTAATGATAAAAAAATATTAAATTTTCTTGGTGAACACGGGAGTATTCTGAGAAACTCTTTCGTCTTTGTACAGGTGTATTTCACATTCCATTTGGACTTTCCAAAGTTTTGTTCTGCGTGAGAACCGACGCCAATCTATTCAATCAAAATATGCTCGCCTATGCGTAAAGGTAACTCTAAATAAAGAACCTCTTATCAAGTATGGCAGATGTGCAAGAAGCAGTTAGCCTATAACGGGACGATTTTGAAGTATGACTGCAGCAAGAAATGAATGTGTAACGATAAACCTGCCACGCGAAACGTGATGGATGTCTCTGTTATTACTGGAAACGATTGCATCTAGATAAATGTCGATTGAGTGGCTGAGTGGGAGCGTCGGCTAGTCCACCACCCAAACAGACAAAGCGGGCTTTGTTTGGTAGTCGGTAGCTGTAGCGTGTTCATCATAGGCTACTTCCATTACTTTATAATTTTGGAACAAAATATGGAAATCAGTTGCAAGTATTTGAATGTACGTGACAAATTAAATCTGAATTTGTTTTTAATCTGTTTTCAGGGAAGATGTGAAGTCCCACACGGTGCCGCAGGGTGTTTTACAAAGCTCGCTGCCTAGAAAGGTAAGTAAATGGCTTTTAGTAGAGTAATGGTGAGAAAGTGATAGCGAGAAAACAAGAGCACCCAAATAAAATTCTACCAAAATTCCACTTGTGCGTTCTAGAATTTGAACTGAAGTATATATATCTAGAAGAAGGTTAAGGCCCAGTTTCACCAAACTTCGTTAAAATAACGCTAACAGCATGTTAACTAACGTGTTGTTAAAAATTAAACATCCTGTTAGCGTAATAGTGTTTCACCAACCATTTGAGGTACTTTGGTTAGGTAACATGATGTTAAGAGTAATGTAACAGGAATCAAAGAAGCAGTGATTGTATGAAAGTTCACTGAATGTGCTTTTAGTTGGTGTAGTCATTTGTTTTAGCGGAGAATTGTATTTTTTACATGATGGAAGTATTGGGGACTAACATAATTATAACAGAAATCGAGAAAAAGAAAGTGTAAGGAGCAGTAATTTTACCTCATATGAGAAATATAATTATTTTAGTATATCTAGCAATTATATGAATGTAATTGAACTCAAAAGGAGTGATGGAACTTTCATTAGGAAAAAGGAACAAGCATGGGTCTCTTTAACCCAACATTTTTAATCGCCATTTGGATGTGAAAACGCAAACTATGAAACAAATCAATATTATGAAAATATTAAAAGAAATGCTAAGACGGGTCATGCACAAGATACAGAGGAACATATGAACAATGATGGTGGTACTTTCACTCTCAAAGTTGATATTTGTACGAAGATTCTTTTAATTATCTAGGATCAAATAGAACCATTAGAAAATGAAAATAATTTTGATGCTGAATATTACAATGGTAAGCGTTAACATTATTTTCATATCTTATGTATCTAACATATCTTCACACGTCATTGGTCATAATTCCATGTGAACTGTTAAATCAGTGAAATAAAGAAATATCGTTTTCAAAATCTGCAATTATATCTGAGTATTAATACGAAATAATAATCACAGAAATGCTTACGTTAATAAGCACATATCTTCTCTTCATTGTGGATGCAGTGCTAATATTAATATGAATCATTTTAGTATTTATGAACATATCTATTCTGAATAACAAAAAATGCTGAAGTAGTGATTGCAGCTAATTGTTTTCACTGCAAATATATCTAGATGTAGTAATGCAGCGTGTACCATATTTTCCCTAGCAGCCATGATTCACGCTGTAACAGGACGTTAAGATTTAACTGCGGGAGTATGCTATGTTAATTTAACCGTGGTTTTAACATGATGTTAGCAGTAACAGCAGTTAATGAAATATCTGTTCCGTTAAGTTTACTGTTAAACTGTCTTAACGCTATGTTAAATATTTAACAAGGTTTGGTGAAACCGGGCCTAAGTGTATAAAATAAGAAATAGTAATATACGTTACAAGAGCGGTATGTTGACGTTTTCATGGTCGAGGAAAAGATTGAAAAAGCGAAACGTAGTTGAGCTTTTTTAATTTCCGAGAACATGAAAACAAACATACCGCTCGTGTATCGTACATTATTTTGTGCGAAGGTCGTTTATTACATACCTGAAAGACGAATTTCTAATTAGTTGCAATGAAATCTCCATGTTGGTTTCTGTTTAATGACGGCAACTTCGGAACACCATTGTTGCTATAAAATGTTTTCTGTGTTTACTATACTCCAGCAGGCCGTGATATAGGCCTACGTCTGTCTTTTTTTTTCCCCAGTCTATTAATGTGAACTTAAAACAAACGGTAAGGTTATGTAATGATTTATTTTTCATTTTAATATTTTAACAATATTATTTATATAACATATTGCAGTAATAACATCGGCATCTGGAATCGCGTTGATTTTTTCACGGCTTCCTTAATGTTACTTGTATCAGGAATGCAGTAAGTTTCGTGGAGTAGTAGACTTTACTTAATTTTTGCAAATATTTAAAAACAATAATTAACATTGCAATTTAGGTGAAATTGCAGTGGTAAGTTTCCAATTTATAATTATTACTATGTTAAACGTCTCTAAAAATAATATGTTAAAAGCCTAAAGCAGTAAAATGAATGTCGCGCTTAAGCAGTAAGAAGAGGGAAATTGTTATGTGTGTTACATTGGGAATACTGAATGTGGTATTTCACACTTACCGCGTATTGGTTCTGTGTGGAAAACAAGCAAATACGCACGATCTCGCACAAAAGACTTTGCTTCTTTCTTACCGTTTTAAAGTTTATCTCGAGTTGTTTAACAGTTTAGCAAATCGTTTTCTGTGCGGTCCGTTACATGTACGTAGGATGTATCCGTTACCGTTTTTTAGATTATAATGCAAATATTTTGTCCAGAAATTTAACGCTCTTATTAGTTGACGGTCGTTTCGGCTTTTCTCCTCTGCAGAATTTACTTGTAAGTCCCTTAAGTGGGGAAAGTTTGAACGAAGTGAGACAAGTGACCTTTATGCTACGAGCTGACATAAAAGTTGAGCCCCAAGAGTCCTATAAAGGACGTGATACATCTTGTACATTTGACTTACATTTCCATGTCTTACGATCTCTTGAACAACCTTTTAGAGTAGATATTCAATATATACGTGTTAATTACATTTAATATATCTATGAAAACAACAATACATTTTGAAATATCACAAACAAGAAAATTAATCTATATGTATATTATGATACCATACAATTAACAAACATTTTCATTCGTAGTGTTCTGCCCAAGGGCAGGTCTTTCACTGCAAACCCAGCATTCTCCAGTCTTTCATACTTTTTGCCTTCCTCTTTGTCTCCTCATATGATCCATATATCTTAATGTCGTCTATCATCTGATATCTTCTTCTGTCCCGAACTCTTCTCCCCTTCACCATTCTTTCCAGTGCATCCTTCAGAAGGCAGTTTCTTCTCAACCAGTGACCCAACAAACATATGAAAACATTATTTATATGCTTAGGCTATAATTTTAATTTTGAAGTAATCTTCTATTAGTTCTCCCATTTCATGGAATTAGTTCTCCTTCATGTAAAACTTATAACGCGTCATTCCTCATAATGGATTGATTTTTCACTTTCTAAATTTTGAGCACAATGTCTTAATGGACTGATTTTTACTTTCTAAATTTTGAACACAGTGTCTGTTATAAGTTACTTTCTGAAAGAAAAAATGTCTCTACTATTTTAAAACTTTAGTATTTTAGAAGAAAACCTTAAGAAATAACTTGCATTACATTATTACGCAAGCATCCATTTAAAAGAAAGAAAGAAAAAGGAGTTTTAAAATGGCGGAATGAGAACAATCTATATATCGATTGGTTCATAATCGAATACTTTTAAAATAGCTGCATTATAACAAAAAACAATGGATGTCACGTTGATGACATCTCATTTCACATTTTACGCGTTTCGCAACAATTCAGCTCTTCTGCCATGTTGCCAATAGCAACTCATAATTTTTCTTGAAATGTAGTAATTATATACTTTTACATGGAGTTGATTTGTGAGAGCCGATTTCTATAGGTTATTCTGTGTGTTTGTATAAATTGTCATTTAGGCCTATCATAAAGTAGAATTAGGATATGAATTGAAAATCACTTAATTATGTATCATATTTAGTCAATATTTGATTATATGTAAGCTTGTTAATGTGCATGAAAATGATTTTTATATTTAAGTATGAATTTTCTATTTTCGTCATTGTTTCATTGTGTATTTCACTTCTGGTAGTGTGGAAGAGAAGGCATCATGGTCTTAACTCTACCAGAATAAATAAATAAATAAGTAAATAAATAAATAAATAAATAAATGAATAAATAAATAAATAATAAGTAAATAAATAATAAGTAAATAAATAATTAAATAAGTAAATGCTTGGACAATGCCCCAAAGGCGAGCTGCTGATCAATGCTAGACATCATCGTGTACGACATGCTTTGGCGACATCGTTAAAAACTTTAAATTGGGAGATTCATGAGGAAGTACATTGTGTATCATCAGATGGTTCTTTCAGACGGGCAGACATTATTGCTATTACCGGACACTTAAAACGGGCTCTTGTTCTTGACCCTACTATCCGTTTAGAAAGAAACCTAAATCAGGCCACCGAAGTTGATATTGAGAAGAAATCCATATATGAACCTTGTCTGCCGCATCTTTCTCAAAAGTACAACGTCCCTCTTAAACAATGGTCCGTCATTGGTTCGCTGTTTGGCAGTAGAGGTTCTATTACAAAATTCACGTGGAATTATCTTAAGAAACTTCACATTCCTTTTGATTATGTAATGTCTATTCTTATAAATATTATCAAGGATTCTTTTCAAATATTACATCATCATCTCTATTTCAATTGATCAACTTATATTTGCCTTCAACAATTAACTTTCTTTTTTCTTTGATGTATCACATCACATTATATTGTACATGTTTATTACATTCAGGACCCTTGTGGTCACTCAAAATTCTTTGAGCTGATGTCTATAATTTAGAAATTTATTATAATAAGTAAATAAATAAATAATTAAATAAATAAGTAAATAAACAAACAAATAAAGGAATAAAAAAGGAAACAAACAAATAAATAAATAAATGCATTATTGAACAAGTGAATGAATGAATGATTGAATAAATAAATAAATAAATAAATAAATACATAAATAAATAAATAAATAAATAAATAAATAAATATTTTTCAAGAGACATTCAGAAATAGAATAATTTACTATAAGTTAGACCCACATAAACTATGAAATTTCGTGTTCTGGATTTCACACAAAATGTTCTTTTTATAATCCTCAAAAGTAAGATATCTAAGTTATTTATAAATTGTACGATTTAAACAAAATCTCGTAATTATCTCTACATAATATTCACACAATTAACTTCTGGAATATTTTAACTAATTTATTTTTTTCTGTTTACTGAAAAATATAGTGTGAAAATAGTAAAAAGATTAAGAGTTTATAGTCATATTGAAAACATATTTCTATCTTGACATACAACTAAAAGTATAATGAGTATAGTAAGTTGCATATTAATATCGATTACTTCTGCGGACATTAATCGAAGCAAAACGAGGAGTTTATAACTAGTAACTGCAAATCTTTAAGGAAGAAGTCATGTCGACATACACGTGTTCTGAAGGCAGTTTATATTTAGCAGGAAAACCACGACCGATGGTAGGAATAATTTTGTATGTAGAAATTAATTTTAGTACCAAATATACAGTACGTATTTATTTATCTACAGTAATCTGATTAGAGGTTTTGATTTATGTGGAGTAAATCAAAACTCGAGTGGAATTGACTATTATATAATTCGACGAAATAAAGTACTCCAATACAATAATTATTAATTGACTTACAATAACACTAAACTGTCTTGAAATTGTATCAATGTACCATCTTATCATTACAAATATTCGTAGGGTAAACTAGGGTCTGTTCGACAGTCGGGCATGTTGGACACTCCGTACTTTAACGTGGCTACTTCCGTCATTGACTTCTAGCTGAATGTGGTGCCCACAAGTGGCGTGGTAACACGTTAAAGTACGGAGTGTCCAACATGCCCGACTGTCCAACAGACCCTAGTTTACCCTATATTAATACTTGTATACTTGAATGTATTTTCCTGTTTGTGATTATGTATTCAGTCTCTTTTTATTATATTTATTATTATTATTATTATTATTATTATTATTATTATTATTATTATTATTATTATTATTATAAGTTAATACTGATTGTGTATAATATGTATTCAATCTCTCTTTTTTATTTTATTATTTTAAGTTAATATTTGTATACCGGTATGTATTTTTCTGTATGTGATTTCATCCTGGTTGAGTGGAAGAGAAGGCCTGATGGCCTTAACTCTGCCAGGGAAAATAAAACGTTATTATTATTATTATTATTATTATTATTATTATTATTATTATTATTATTATTATTAGGTGGCAGTAGTGTGTTATGATGAGTTGTTCTCTTGTCACCATTTGTGCCAAATATACAATCCTCATTGAACTCTACGGAAGATTACTAGTTCGAGAAGGCTTTATTGATTCAGTTTCATTTTTATTAAAACAGTTGTATTTCACTTCCATACGTGACTATCCATAATCTCATACAGCAGAAGCTATAACATAACCTAAATAATATAAATAAGATAAATAATAGAAAAGTTTTAATTAAGGATGGTGAAATAAACATGAATCATTTTAAAAGGTCCAATATATTAAAAGTGCAATTTTAATAAACAAAGAAACAAATGCTACGGAGATGATAAAAACAAAGAAATGCTAAGGAGATGATAAAAATTGTAGGATCAGCAGCCATGATTAGTTGAAAAATGTCCTTCCGTGCCGTTATATTGGTTAAAAGTAGTAAATGTAGTAAAAGTGTAATAGTTTAATTCTATGTCATACAAGAAAATTCTTACTTCTCTATCTTAGATTTTATTTATAGTATTTTTAAGTGAACGGTTATTTAATGACTGTCGACTGTCTCAAGTAGTACATTTTTCTGATACTTTGGATTTCTATGTTCCTAGATAGATGATGGAGGAGTCCGCGAAAAATCCCGATCTGTTTAGCCAGTCTCTCGATTTGAATTCAAGACCTCTCGAATGCAAGTCCAGTGTTTTACCACTGAACTACCTCTCTCGGTGAAATATTTATATTGATTTGGATTAAATCGTCACTTTTATTTTGAGTATCGACCCTCTAATTTCATTTTAATATCTACTATTACAGTTACAGTGCATCATTCTCGATAAATTTACACGTAGGCACCGAATTTGAACAAAATTCGTTCAGCAGCGTACCGGTAAAAGAGAAAACACAGCTGTACTCAGAAAGTATGCGAAAGACCACTTTTCTTTATCACGGATGCAGAAAACGTATATTTCCGTGAAAATACCAAAATCGACCCTTTGCGGCATCAAAACTCTATTTTACTTCTCTTTACTCTAGTGCTGTTGGGTTGATATTTGGTACGAGGAATCCGAGACTTGTCGTCATGAGGTTACCTACATTTTGGCCCTTACTTGAGGGAAATATCGGAAAAAATCCAAACTAAGTAATCTTCTCAATTTAGATTCGAACCCTCGCCCAAATGCAGGCCCGGATCAGTAAGCAAACTCGCTATTGCCTGACCTACGCCTATGGCTAACAAATTTTTAATAAACTGAACTGAGAAAGGGCTGTCACAGCGTTTGAGCCGACTCTAATTTTGTTTGGCAACACCGTAACAAGGACGGCTGAATTATTGAGGCATAGGACAGACCAAGTTGAGTATTGAACAAAAGTAGAGCTTCCAAGAAACAGAAACATCCATAATTCACAAGTCGCGCGGAGCGGCCGATGTTTCCCGCGCGGTCCGTACCCCGCAAATGACGTCGTAATCTGCATTGTAATCTTAGGTTCCCGCACTTAGAGTAGCGATTTCTTTTAATGGCAGCGCCTTATTATCGCCCGCTATACCCGCCCGCGTTACACCAAATGGCTCATCTCATTTTCTGGCAAATTAACAAAACGGCTTTTCTCGTTGTTAGAAGCCGCAAAACGCGACTGCGTGCAAGACGGTCTCAAGAGTCATCGCACAGCTGCGGCTGTGAGGCTGCGAGAATGGCTGCAATAAGCGAGGTCATTACCTCGAACCTAACCACATGCTATACAGCCTACCTTCACTTTCTTAGAGAAGTTGGAAAATAGTCTCCTAGGCTTACATAGCCTATTAACTTCATTAATTCTTCTGGTTACTTGTTTCTTTATTTTTTTTTTTAGTTTTTCATTCATTTACTTATGCATTCGTACGTACATTCTATTAGTTTTCAATTCGTCAGTTCATTTATCCGCACTCTTCCTTCAGTGGGTTCTTGAGTTTATTCAGCTATTTATCTGTGGTTTGGTCCATTCAGTTCTCTCTCTCTTTCTCTCTCTCTCCCCCTTTCTGTTTTTCCAGGATTTATCAGTACTTCAATTCACCCGTTCTTTTTTTATCGGATCTTTTATTAATTCATTCTTTCTTTTATCCGCTCTTTAATTAAACCGCTCTTTTATATACCCGCTCTTTAATTCATTTCTTCTTTCATTTATCCGCTCTTTAATTCATTCGTTCTTTCATTTATCCGCTCTTTAATTCATTCATTCATTCATTCTTTTATCCGCTCTTTAATTAAACCACTCTTTTATATACCCGCTCTTTAATTCATTTCTTCTTTCATTTATCCGCTCTTTAATTCATTCCTTCTTCCATTTATCCGCTCTTTAATTCATTCGTTCTTCCATTTATCCGCTCTTTAATTCATTCCTTCTTTCATTTATACGCTCTTTAATTCATTCGTTCTTCCATTTATCCGCTCTTTAATTCATTCGTTCTTTCATTTATCCGCTCTTTAATGAAACCACTCTTTCATTTATCCGCTCTTTAATTCATTCGTTCTTTCATTTATCCGCTCTTTAATGAAACCACTCTTTCATTTATCCGCTCTTTAATTCATTCGTTCTTTCATTTATCCGCTCTTTAATTCATTCGTCCTTCCATTTATCCGCTCTTTAATTCATTCCTTCTTTCATTTATACGCTCTTTAATTCATTCGTTCTTTCATTTATCCGCTCTTTAATTCATTCGTTCTTTCATTTATCCGCTCTTTAATGAAACCACTCTTTCATTTATCCGCTCTTTAATTCATTCGTTCTTTCATTTATCCGCTCTTTAATGAAACCACTCTTTCATTTATCCGCTCTTTAATTCATTCGTTCTTTCATTTATCCGCTCTTTAATGAAACCACTCTTTCATTTATACGCTCTTTAATTCATTCGTTCTTTCATTTATCACTCTTTAATGAAACCACTCTTTCATTTATCCGCTCTTTAATTCATTCCTTCTTTCATTTATCCGCTCTTTAATTCATTCCTTCTTTCTTTTATCCGCTCTTTAATGAAACCACTCTTTCTTTTATCCGCTCTTTAATTAAATCACTCTTTTATATACCCGCTCTTTAATTCATTCCTTCTTTCATTTATCCGCTCTTTAATTCATTCCTTCTTTCATTTATCCGCTCTTTAATTCATTCCTTCTTTCTTTTATCCGCTCTTTAATGAAACCACTCTTTCTTTTATCCGCTCTTTAATTAAATCACTCTTTTATATACCCGCTCTTTAATTCATTCCTTCTTTCATTTATCCGCTCTTTAATTCATTCCTTCTTTCATTTATCCGCTCTTTAATTCATTCCTTCTTTCATTTATCCGCTCTTTAATTCATTCCTTCTTTCTTTTATCCGCTCTTTAATGAAACCACTCTTTCTTTTATCCGCTCTTTAATTAAATCACTCTTTTATATACCCGCTCTTTAATTCATTCCTTCTTTCATTTATCCGCTCTTTAATTCATTCCTTCTTTCATTTATCCGCTCTTTAATTCATTCCTTCTTTCATTTATCCGCTCTTTAATTCATTCCTTCTTTCATTTATCCGCTCTTTAATTCATTCCTTCTTTCTTTATCCGTTCTTTCATTTATCCGCTCTTTAATTCATTCCTTCTTTCATTTATCCGCTCTTTAATTCATTCCTTCTTTCATTTATCCGCTCTTTAATTCATTCCTTCTTTCATTTATCCGCTCTTTAATTCATTCCTTCTTTCATTTATCCGCTCTTTAATTCATTCCTTCTTTCATTTATCCGCTCTTTAATTCATTCCTTCTTTCATTTATCCGCTCTTTAATTCATTCGTTCTTTCATTTATCCGCTCTTTAATTCATTCCTTATTTTAATTTACGTATTAAGAAAAAAATTCATAAATTTATAAAATATTGTTATTTTTGAAAACCCTTCCTTCAGATTACTTATAGGAGTGCTAGAAATAAGCTGTAGAAGTTTCATTGTTGACTGGGGAATGATGCATCTGTATTGGGTTTCTGAAAGTTAATAGGTTCGATATTGTGCCTTTAATAGTCTTACTTACATGGATTTTATAGATTTTTTTGACATTCTGAATACCGTATCGTATCACTTTACTCAGCTGGTTGAGCGATAGTGTTGCCACCTACCGGGAAATTAAAGCTTGGAATGCAAAAACTCTCTTATTGGTTACCAGATATAAAGTCCAGGATTATAATGTCCAAACGTCAAAATGTCCATGGAATAATGTCCATAGTAGTATAATGTCCACTTCACTCTGATGTCCAGTCAAAATGTCCATAGCTCTATAATGTACACTATATCCATTGTTCATGGTAGTTATAGTAACCTATGTAAAAATTTTCAAATGCAGAACTAATTAGAACTGAATTTTTTAAAGACGGAACGAAATGCTCAGTTAGTGCCATCACAGAAGGGTAAGCCACTTCTTTCTTTTCGTGGATACCTGTACCAACATCATGACTTTAATAGAGATAGGACAAAAATATATTGGCGATACAGGAACATGAACCTCCCAAGCCTGGAAGGCATGCAGCACACAAACAACGCGGTAGAAGACTGGCACAATCTTCTTCAACGCGTGATGGCTGTACATCCATCCACTTGGCGATTTATACAGTGCCTAAAGCGCGAAGAAAATGGAATTTGGACACAAATATTGCAGCAAGAGTGAGGCATACACAAATTAAAGAGCCGGGAAAAAAACGTATTTGACGAATCAAAGACAAATTCTCCAGATTGTGAGAAACCACAACAGGTACAAAGAAAAAGGAGAAATTCTCTTAAATCTTAAAAGTATTGGTTACCATCTTAAAAGTGGGGCTCCGGTTCCCGATGATTAATAACTTATTTGTACGAGTTATGGAATAAAATTTATTGTGTTCTATTGAAGCAGAATTTTCCTTTGAACTTGGATATTATGGACATTTGACACTATGGACATTTTGACCTAACGTTTTATCATATGGCCTTTGTGCCGTATGGACATTTAGTACATGAACATTTTCACCGTATGGACATTTTGACCTTATGGACGTTTTATCATATGGACAATCTGTAGTATGGACTATATACGGCGGAAGCCTCTCTTATTCCATGGAGTAAGTGGAGTTCTGACTTCCACGAGTTTTAAAATAGCCCCCAGAATGCAGATGAATGTCGATATTAGTGTATTCTTGCCTTCCACGCATGCGGGACAAACTAAAAGCATCATCCAGCCCATAACTCAGTTTTGTCAAAAATTGGAGTTAGTGGGTTTTTGATCTCCCTGTCTCAGGCCCGTAACACACTTGAAGAGTTTTCGCTAGCGAGAAATGTGTTGCGAGAAAGAGGCGAAGAGCCTTCCTCCACACACTTGGCGAGTTCTCGCTATCACAGATCACACCTCGCTATGATCATCTATGCACTGCCTTCATGCAGAAAGCATTTTTCTGATTATAGTAATCACTCATTGGGGAAATATTATAGGTTATGTATTTACGTATATTGTCGTACCGGTACTTAAATATATAACCTGTAAGTATATTGTCGTATTTTACAAATTACGTACGAACGCTATGTTGAATCTGAGTATTCAGATGATGAGGAAATGAAGTTACATGAACATATTTTGTTAATGAAAAGAAAAAGTAGCCCTAAAATTAAGCCAGAAATATCTGAAAATCACATTGTATCTTACGAAAATAAGGGCGAGTTTTGGACACTGGTTTCGATTTGAATGATGATACGTTTAGGCGTTATTTCAGGTTCAATGGACCACAGTTTTTGCCATTCATGATATGATAGAGGATTCTTTGCTATGTTCTGATTAAAATTATGTAAACTGTTAAAACATATAGATACATTATTTCAAATGTTTAATTAATACTATTAAATCTCATCAAAATAAAATATAGCCCTATTTATTTTCAGATAATCTGATATTTGTCTCCAGATTTTTCGTGTTTTTATAGTTTTCATCCCGTGTATCATATAAATAGGCCTACGGGTGACATCGTACAAGTTCGATAAGTTTCTGACTGCAATTATCAGCCATCTTTCCTCATTTTCAAATAAAAACAATACAATTCATCGCCACCTGTGATATCTTTTTCTACATTCAATCGTCATAAAGATCATCTTTGATGAATGTGTCAAGAAAATTCGCTGAGCTACCGATTCCAGCGAGAGACTCGCGCGAGGTTTTTGCCTTGAACGAGAATCTCTTCCAGTGTGTGGACGTCCATTTGAATTCATGTTATAAATTTTTTTAATTTTCTCGCAACACATTTCTCGCTGGCGAAAACTCTGCAAGTGTGTTACAGGCCTTAATTAGGCCTACAGTACTGGCACTATCACGGTGAGAAGCTGGTTTGCCTATCAACTAACCCAGTTACTCTAAAAGTGTAAACCTGCCTTACGGAGCAAGGAACCACGGGAATCCCCTGCAGTCGGCGCCTACGCCGGATACGCAATCTGAGCCGTGAATGACGGCATGTATTATGCAAGAAGTGTAAATAGCGCGCAGAGATATTGACAGGCGTGCGATCGGGGTGCGTAATAAAGTATTTAGGTCGTCATATTTGTTTACACTCCTCGTTACAGAACGGCTTTTTCTGAATAATGCACGGGGATGACATTTGAAATAAGGAGGCTAATGAGAGGGTGTTGTGCGAACAGATGACAATCGCGCCATGAATGTTGGATGCGCATGCATAATGTAGTGCAGTGTGTGTGTCAAGAATTCTGCGTCTGTGTACACAGCCAAGAATTACCGCGATTACAGCGCCTCGCTGCGGCGCAGACACACAAACACACACTCGAAAAAAGAACGCCTCGCGCATTACTGCGATTCGATGCTGGTTTGTTTAACGACGCTCTTCTCCTCGAGAACTCGTTGGTCTCACATTATTCTTATTTATTTTCCAATTGTTTAATTGCCTGAGGCCCTTGTCTACCGATCCGGAGTTGCGTTCAGGCGTGGGTTCGATTCTTGGTTGGGCTGATTATCTGGTTGTGTTTTTCTAAGGTTTTCCTCAACCGTAAGGCAAATGTCAGATAATCTATGGCGAATCCTCGGCCTCATCTCGCCAAATACCATCTCGCTATCACCAATCCCATTGAAGCTAAATAACGTAGTAGTTGAAACAGCGTCGTTAAATAACCAAGTAAAAAAATCTTGAGCACTTATTTCGAACGATTGCGATCCCGATCACGAGGACAACGGACCGCTTTCGACTTTCGGCATAGAAGAGAAGATATATATCTCCTCTCCAAAGAGACTGAGTGTGTGCATGCATTGTGCTTTTCCTTGTGTGTGTCCCATGCTAACCACTTGAGCAAGGAGATGATGCTGCTTATGAATATCTTATATTAGTTCAGAAATTACGAGAACAATAATGTGAAGATAGTAGCAATGGTGTCAATTGGGTTTAATAATAAGTACTTTGTATATAGGTTTTTCTGTTTTGGCTTTTTTTTTCATTTGTTAACTCATGCATTGTTTAAAGCATTATTGTTTATGTGTGCTGATATAGTAATTCATGTTATGAGGGATTCTCAAGTATTTTATTTAACGACGCGTTAAAATTTAAAGTGGACGAGAAATAGCTGACGAATTTTGCCTAGAGCGCTCTATGACGGACTGGTTCTTTTGCATGCCGTAAATCTACGACACGTGACCACAGCTTTACTGCCTTCTCGGAGAAAACCATAGGCCTACTAAGAATTTTATTGCTCTTTAATATAAATTGATCTTGGCAGAGTTTCAACCTGCGAACCACGGAACGCCCAGCATTATAACAGAGGACGATAGAGCAGCAAGGAAAAAGAAAAAAATTGCTGATGACTGCGATGACAACGAAAAGAACGACAATGATGACGGCAACGGAAAGATCAACGAAGGCACGACGATGGCAGCGAAAACAGTCCAGATGAAAACGAAAATGACAACGACGATTGCCGAAAAGAATGTCATTGATAATTTTACCTAACTGTACTTCAATACAATAGAGAGGTAGACATGTTTAAGTCTCATTGTAGTTTGTTCGTTGTTTTCTTACGATATACAGGGTGATTCAGGACCTCTGCAACAAACTCGGGGGATCGATGTATCTCGCAATGAGGATTATTTTTCGTAAAAGAACCTCTGTTCTACGATGCTAAGCGACATCGAAAAGACAGGTTTTAGTAACATTAACAATTATGAAATGAATTATTTTTCAAGTAGGCCTATGTTTACTGACAAGTTACAGGCGTTCAAAGTGTCTACCTTGAACCTGATTACATTCATTACACCGTCATAGCAGTGGTTATCGGCCTGTGTAGAATTTGATCAAACGCAGCTAATACTTGCTTAATCGGTTCCTTTCTGGTGTCATTTCGAGTGGTATATTACTTCACATGTCCCAAAAGAAAAAACAAGATTTAGGCGTGAAGTCGGGTGATCACGCTGGCCACGCAACAGGTCCGGCTCTCCCTATCCATTGTTCCCCGTAGATGTTCAGATGTACTCGTACAACCAGGTTGAAGTGCAGTGGGACGTTATGTTTAATCACATGTCCCCTCACATCGTGAAGGGTACATCCCCCATGAGCAGCGGAAAAGTGTTCCGAAGAGCGCTCCTTGCAAATGGAGCAACAAAATGACAGGACACTTGCAATCTGTCCGCAAGGATACTTGAAGAAATAAATGACTGACTAATTTCATAATTAACTGGAAATGTCACTACAACTTGCCTTTTTTTTCGATGTAGCGTAACTCCTACAAGAGGCATCGGAGAAGATGGGTTGTTTTACGAAAAATGATCCTCATTGCGAGATCTATCGATCCCCAAAGTTTGTTGCAGAGGTCCTGAATTACCCTGTATACTTATTTGGTAGACTAATGACTCACTGAGTGACATTAATTGTTAGAACAAATAGAATAGATATGGTGTAGAAAAATACAGTATATAAGTTTTGAATTTTTCCCGCATTATATAAGTGATTTTTCATAAAGTGAAATGTAATTACTAGTGCTAAGATTTTGATGAAATTGCATCTTTTTTCTAGTAAGCCAGAAATATAGCTGCTTTAGTATTTATATGTTATGTGATAAACTGAGTGTTTTAAAACATATTTGTTAAGGCATTTTTTTTTGCATTTTTTGCCTGTTTCAACTCATAAGAGCATCTATTGTTTTATTCGGTTATTTTTTTATGCGTTTTCATTTAATTTTGGCCATAAATCCCCATTATTAATGTAAAATAAAAAAACAGCTTGTTACGAATCCCTACAATAAGCGATCGGTTTGGAAGTAAATCCCGAAAAGACAAAGTATATGATTATGTCTCGTGACCAGAATATTATACGAAATGGAAATATAAAAATTGGAGATTTATCCTTCGAAGAGGTGAAAAATTCAAATATCTTGGAGCAACAGTAACAGATATAAATGACACTCGGGAGGAAATTAAACGCAGAATAAATATGGGAAATGCGTGTTATTATTCGGTTGAGAAGCTCTTATAATCCAGTCTGCTGTCCAAAAATCTGAAAGTTAGAATTTATAAAACAGTTATATTACCGGTTCTTCTGTATGGTTGTGAAATTTGGACCCTCACTCTGAGAGAGGAACATAGGTTAAGGGTGTTTGAGAATAAGGTGCTTAGGAAAATATTTGGGGCTAAGCGGGATGAAGTTACAGGAGAATGGAGAAAGTTACACAACGCAGAACTGCACGCATTGTATTCTTCACCTGACATAATTAGGAACTTAAAATCCAGACGTTTGAGATGGGCAGGGCATGTAGCACGTATGGGCGAATCCAGAAATGCATATAGAGTGTTAGTTGGGAGACCGGAGGAAAAAGACCTTTGGGGAGGCCGAGACGTAGATGGGAAGATAATATTAAAATGGATTTGAGGGAGGTGGGGCATGATGATAGAGACTGGATTAATCTTGCACAGGATAGGGACAGATGGCGGGCTTATGTGAGGGCGGCAATGAATCTTCGGGTTCCTTAAAAGCCAGTAAGTAAGTAAGTAAGTTAGTTGATGAAATGATCCTCATTGCGAAATCTATCGATCCCCAGAGTTTGTTGCAGAGGTCCTGAATCACTCTGTATACTTATTTGCTAGAATAATGACTCACGAGTGACATTTATTGTTAGAACAAATAGAATAGATATGGTGTACAAAAATACAGTATAGCCTATAAGTTTTGAATTTTTCCCGCATTATATAAGAGATTTTTCATAAATTGGAATGTAATTACTTTCCATTACCGCGTTGTGCAAATTCCACAATATACAAAATACATAACAATATAGTGCTTATTCTATCCTCCAGAACTAGAGAATTTGTCTAAATTCCACAGGTTTCAGCCTTATTTGCCTCCTGCCTTGCGCAAGTTTTATTGTAGGCTATTCATTTATTCATTTACTTTCGGCGTCCATAGCGCAGTTGATGGCTTGTGACAAAGGGACGATATTCTACGCATGACATGTGCAGTACATAAGCTTTGTGACTGACAACGTGACTGCGAGGCCTATGTTTCCATCATTGAGATCATAAACACTGTGGACTAAATACAAACAGCGTAGTTTAATTAACGATGATGATTATTATAAATATTTGAACTGTAAGTCCAAGATTAAATGAGAAACTTCTAAGCATTCGTAACACATTCAGGAAAAAACTCTTTATCTTCTTGTAACATGTAGCGAATATAAAAAAACATGTATGTATACAATGCTTTACCACTTTTAATTAGGCCTACAAAATTTTATCTCGGAAAGTGGTCAATTTCATGTGAAAAGATTAGACGGCAGAACTATAAATTACCGAGTGAGTTGGCTCATGCGTACCGCATGGGACTCGCAGTCAAGAGGTCCGTGGTTCGATTCCCGGACCGACTAACCTGACTGTGGTTTTTTCCGTGATTTTCTACAGTTACTTAGGCAAATGCTGGGTTGGAATTTTCATTGCCACGGTCCATTTCCCTTCCCCTCCCGTGTAGAAAAAGAATTTAGATTTCATTTCATATCATTCATCTTCTTCGTCTCATTCCACAGACATATTCAAGTCAAGACGCATGTCTTCGTCCGATTACGGGAGGGGGCGTCCTCTCCTTTCGCAATATCTGTGCCAGGATTCATTTCTTAAGAGCACTTCCAAGGGCGCTTCGACACCTTGAAAGGGCTGTTGGAATGGATCCTGTGTTGCTTGGTCACCTTGGTGGTGTGAACTTGGAGCGGGGGTGGGGGTAGGAGGCCTCCATTGGGTAAGCGTGTGAAGGGTCACATGCAGCCGGTGGGCTGGTACACCCTCATCCTCATTCATCCTATAATTCGGGGGAACAAAGGCCTCAGTATGGCCGATGTGCAAAGGGTCGTCCCAACCCGCCCGTAGCCACCGTGACCTAACCTAGCCTAACTACAAATTATTATTATTATTATTATTATTATTATTATTATTATTATTAGTTTAGGCCTAAAGATAATGAGATTATTATTATTATTATTATTGTTATTATTATTATTATTATTATTATTATTATTATTATTATTATTATTATTATTATTATTATTAATCTTAACATTGTAAATATGTTTTTCTTAAAATTTTTATGAGCAATCCAGCACTTTCAATTGAGCCGTTCAGAGCAGAAGTGGTGTAAGTCAAGAATGGGTAATGATGGTTGAAGTAAACATTCTGTAAAATACAGTGCAAAGTAGCAATTAATATTCAATTTATTTAAACTATTAATAATCAGACAACGCAGAACTGCACGCATTGTATTCTTCACCTGACATAATTAGGAACATTAAATCCAGACGTTTGAGATGGGCAGGGCATGTAGCACGTATGGGCGAATCCAGAAATGCATATAGAGTGTTAAATGGGAGACCGGAGGGAAAAAGACCTTTAGGGAGGCCGAGACGTAGATGGGAGGCTAATATTAAAATGGATTTGAGGGAGGTGGGATATGATGATAGAGAATGGATTAATCTTGCACAGGATAGGGACCGATGGCGGGCTTATGTGAGGGCAGCAATGAACCTTCGGGTTCCTTAAAAGCCATTTGTAAGTAAGTAAGTATTAATAATCAGTGGATAGCACGAAGGACATATTAATTGCTACTTTGTGCTGTATTTTACAGAATTTTTACTTTAAATCTCATTACCCAATTTTGACTTACACCACTTCTGCTATGAACGGCTCAATTGTTGAGCGGAGACGTGGGTGCGTTGCTTGTTGTAATAACAGAACGTGTTTTTTTATTGGGTTATTTTACGACGCTGTATCAACATCTAGGTTATTTAGCGTCTGAATGATATGAAGGTGATAATGCCGGTGAAATGAGTCCGGGGTCCAGCACCGAAAGTTACCCAGCATTTGCTCATATTGGGTTGAGGTGAAACCCCGGAAAAAAACCTCAACCAGGTAACTTGCCCCGACCGGGATTCGAACCCGGGCCACCTGGTTTCGCGGCCAGACGCGCTGACCGTTACTCCACAGGTGTGGACCAGAACGTGTTTCAAACGAGGTACTTACATGTTTGTTTTTTTTTTTTTACTTTGTACGGAGGAAGGGTCCGAAAGCTTACACTGCAGCCTGAGGCTTATTGTGCTTACCACTCCTATTCTGTCAATGATTGGGCAGCCGAACGGCCGCGATCTTGTACAAGTACAGCACGCCGCACCGTGAACTTAACCTGGGCTATTGTATGGATGATGGTGATATGTGACTTAATTATGGCGAAATGAGTCTGAGGTCCAATGCCGGAAGTTACCCAGCAATATTCTGCTTCATTTGGTTGAGGGAGAACCCCGGAAAAAAATCCAACCAAGTAACTTGTCCCAACCAGGATTTGAACCCGGGCCCGCTCGTTTCACGGCCAGACGCGCTAAGTGTTAGTAATTCCATGTGACACAGTACGTCATGAAAGGGCCCATTGTACTCATTCTATGTATCATGCGTTACATTAGATTAGGAACAGCTCTCTCGGGCTTTTCCTTCAGAATTGTAAGAAGTCCGTTCACTTGTAGGCTGTAGACTGAAGTGAGAGCAGTGTCCTTCCGGCTTAGAATTCATATGGTTCACGTGAACCCTTGCACGCTCTCTTGTTAATCTTAATTAATTAAACGTGGCCCCAGCTGTCTGGCAAGGGCATGGCCACGAAACGGCTGGGGGAGGGGCGGATACGGCGACCAGGGCAAGTCACCCGCATCAAGTCATGACTGGACAGCGCATCAAGAGCCCAGGAAGCGAAATTTGCATAACACCGAGGAGGTAAGTTTCTTCTTCAAGGGGAGTTAGTCGTTAACAAGAAGATAATTTGCTATTTTTTGTTTGTTTATATCAAAGAGCATTCATTTCTGAACAATTTTATATATAGGGTGTAACGAAAAAAGTGAGCATAATTTCAGGTATGAATTTCTCGTATGTATAGAAGAAAAAATGGTTACATCAACATGGGTCCGGAAATGCTTGGTTTCTGAGTAGGGCTTGCAAGTATGGTCATAGTACACTCCAGTACGTTTGTTTGCTGGAATTATTGTATATATTATTTCATGTACCGAAGTACATATGATATTTCCATGCAGATATTCTGCGTCATCATACGATGAAAGAGTAATGGAACGGAGAAAAATTCTCTCCGGCGCCGGGATTTGAACCCGGGTTTTCAGCTCTACGTGCTTAGTGGATAAAGCATCAGCACGTAGACCTGAAAATCCGGGTTCAAATCCCGGCGCCGGAGAGAATTTTTCTCCGTTCCATTACTCTTTCATCGTATGGAATTATTGTGATGCATTCTGTTTGAATTCACTTTGATGAACTGCTCAAAATTTCCACCTTCTGCCTGAATACAGGCCGCAGCTCGTCGTCTGATCGAGATACGAACATGCTTGGCTTCCACGCTCACCTGCTCTCAATTCGCTGTTACTTCTTTCTGCGGGAGCATTTAAAGTCGTCAGTGTATTCGACTTCTGTGGATAATGAAGGAACTCTTCGTCAACAGATTCTGCAAGACTGTCAGGCAAAAAGTGCGCTATTACTACTGCTATTACTATTACTAGATGTATGGAGATAGATGAATATGTGGATAAACAGACTGATTGATCGATGTACAAATTCATTGATAAATAGATGGTTAATTTGTGAATAGATGAATAAATGGGCACATAGATGAAGAGATTGTTAGGTGGGCTTAATAAATGGACAAGTGAGTTGATTACTATGAGTTGATAAGTATATGTGTTGATAAATGCACTATAGATGGGTAGGTTAGTAGACAACTGAACAACTAGGTTGATTACTATGAGTTGATAAGTACATGTGTTGATAAATGCACTATAGATGGGTAGGTTAGTAGACAACTGAACAACTCGGTTGATTACTATGAGTTGATAGGTAGATGTGTTGATAAATGCACTATAGATGGGTAGGTTAGTAGACAACTGAACAACTAGGTTGATTACTATGAGCTGATAAGTATGTGTTGATAAATACACTATAGATGGGTAGGTTAGTAGACAACTGAACAACTCTGTTGATTACTATGAGTTGATAAGTATATGTGTTGATAAATGCATTATAGATGGGTAGGTTAGTAGACAACTGAACAACTAGGTTGATTACTATGAGCTGATAA
Organism: Periplaneta americana; assembly: GCA_025594305.2. NCBI lineage: Eukaryota > Metazoa > Arthropoda > Insecta > Blattodea > Blattidae > Periplaneta > Periplaneta americana. The sequence continues at coordinate 164,598,184 of JAJSOF020000013.1, read as the reverse complement.
GTATATGTGTTGATAAATGTACTATAGATGGGCAAGTTAGTAGATAACTGAACAACTCGGTTGATTACTATGAGTTGATAAGTATATGTGTTGATAAATGCACTATAGATGGGTATGTTAGTAGACAACTGAACAACTCGGTTGATTACTATGAGTTGATAGGTAGATATGAGCCGTTCAGAGCAGAAGTGGTGTAAGTCAAAAATGGTTAATGAGGGTTAAAGTAAACATTCTGTAAAATACCGCGCAAAGCAGCAATTAATATTCAATTTATTTAAACTATTAGTAGTCAGTGGATAGCAAGAAGGACATATTAATTGCTACTTTGCGCTGTATTTTGCAGAACTTTTACTTTCAACCTCAGTAACCAATTTTGACTTACACCACTTTTGCTCTGAACGGCTCATGTTGCTAAATGTATAGGTGGGTAGGTGAGTGAGTTTAGTTGAGTTGATAGGCAGGACACTGATTGTAGATAACCTCTGTAGGTGGATTTGTAGTTAAGTGGTTAGATAGATGGGTAGGTGGTTTGATAGGTACATGGATGGATGGATGGATGGATGGATGGATGGATGGATGGATGGATGGATAGGTAGCTAGGTTGATGGATGGATGAATAGAGGGTACGTAAATAGGCTGGTAGGTAAGTAGATAAGTAGTTAGGTACTTGAGTAGGGATTTACGTACGAATAAGTAAGTAGGTAAATAGACAGACAATAAATAGACCAAATGTCCATAATTACGAGTTCTCTGGCATATCGTTACCCTATATTTGCTTTTCTCTTCTACGCCTCATACTTGTAAGCTAAAACACTCCATCGTACATTGAACACGGTTAATAAATTCCATTTGTTCCGCGATGAAGGGCCGCAAAATTACTGTCAAACATTATACTTATCTGCTTGTCATTGAGAACAGTCACTAGTAGAACTTACTGTAGCCTATCGTACCTCTGAGCGGGCATGAGGTCTAATAAAACTCCACAACGAGAAGGCTTCGAATTCTTAAGCTTTAACCTAGTTCTACTCTCCGTACCATTTCAGGAAAATACAGTAATCACGAGAAATCAATACTCTCTTTTAAGTAGTAATGTATCTAGTCTATTTTAGGCATTCTGAACACCATATTTTCTATGGCTTATGATGTGTGTTTACTCGTGGTCTGTGTCTGCCTGCCTTTGTGGTGAAGCGATCTTGGGATTGCGGTAACTAAAAACTAATCAAATATTTAAACTCTGCATTTGAGATTCACTAAACTGCCTACGTCTGATCACGATTGCACTTTTAGATGATGTAACAGACTCTCGACTTACCACCTGAGGCACCCTGGTTCAAATCCAATTGAGTGGTACTACAATTTTTTAGTGGACATAAACTGTATTAGATGTATTTTTATCAGATACTCCTGTTTCTATTTCCACAATTTCTCTACTCTCTATTATTCCTAAAACCAAATTTACAGCCACAGCGGAAATAACTAAAATGCTCTCTCAATTAATATCACTCAATAAAAGAATTGTATTCCAATGGATACCATCCCATTGTGGAATCCTGGGAAACGATAATGTGGATGCTTTAGCAAAGAAGGGCAGCACTGCTACTTACAGACCTGTTACTAAACCTACGTATTACTCTGTGAAAAGATTTATTAAATCTATATACTTAGACTTCAACAAACAAAATTTGATAACACAAGCTCAAGGGAAAAAAAATGGAACACTCTGCATCATAATCCACAGTTAATTCCCGATTTACCACGAAAATCGTCTGTAGCTGCATTTAGATTGGCAACAGGCCATGATTGTATGGCCAAACACCTGCATAGAATTGGAATATATCAGTCCCCTAACTGTCCATTGTGCAACTCAAACCAAGAAATGGATTCGGAACGCCTCAAAATCTGTGCTCCAGTGGCTGGCGATGATAATATCACAGTCTACTATATACAGTCACGAAGCTTGAGTTTTGAAGGTGCTAGAAACAATAGACTGCATTGCCTATAATGAGGCGATATTAACGATCCTAGCGGTGAGCAACTATCTAATGTTTGCATATTTACTACGTATTGAGTTTCGCGACTGTATATACTAGACTGTGACAATATCTTTGAAAAATATTGGAGTGTAAGAAGTCAAATGACTTTATTGTCAAACGCCTGGCATTAGAAAACAACAACAAATATACAGCCAAGTCGTACTGTGAATAGACAGTGATGTGTCCAATGTCTGTATGATCTAAGTTTGTCAGATCAAGTACCCAGCCACCAGAGATATCCGTGGACTTAATTCGGTGGACTTATAAATAAGTTATAGTTACCTGATTCCTTTTGGTGGATAAAGCTCTACAGTTTTAGCGCTGTTCTAGTGAGAAATTTGAATATTATGGACGTAATATTAATGCTGGATATTTCCGAGTTACCGATAATGCTAAATTTCGCAGGGCTGAAGTGATAGAGCTTATGGCCACGAATATAGCGGGCTACTTATGCTTCATTTTATAAATATATTGTAACTATATTTCGAAGAGATAATATACTATCTATCATAATCATATATTGTAAAGATCCTATCCTATATAGTCTAATACAAGGTTCTATCCTACCTATTGTTATCACACTTCTCAAAGGTTCTCTCTTATATATTGTAATCCTAAATTGAAAAGGTTCTAGCCCATTTAAATCATGCTTTCAAAAGGTTCCTATCCTATCTGTCGTATTCATTATTTGAAAAACTTCTATCCTATATATTTTAATCATGGTTTTTTAAGGTTCTACCCTATATACAGTATTTCATACTTTGAAAATGTCTATTTTTATCATACTTAAAAAAGTTTATGTCCTACCTCTGGTAATAATATTTTGAAAATATCTTATCCTATTTTTGTAATAATGATTTGAAAAGGCCTTATTCTAACTATAGCAAACACAATTTGAAAAGACCCTATCCAGACATTGAAAAAGTCCTATAGGAATTTATTGAAATTTGAAATTTAAATTACAAATTACATAGTACATATTTAAAATATTGAGTTTGCACCCAAAATGCAAATTTTCGTGCTTGGGGGTCAGTGTTACAGATATTGTAATCATAATTTGAAAAGCTTGCATCATATTCGTTATTAATAATGTTGTGGAAACTCATCTTATCTGTAGTATAGTAATCATACCTTGACAAGGTTATATCCCACCTATTGTATTTATACTTTGAATATGTTTTATCATATCTGTTGTAATTGTATTTTCAAAAGGTTCTATCCTGTCTATTGTAATCATACTTTATAAAGATTCTATCGTAACTATAGTAATCATACTCTCAAAGGTTCTGTCATACCTATTGTAGTGATAATGTGAAAAGATATATCCTGTCTATTATTATACTTTGAAAAGTTTCGATTCTATCTGTTGTAATAATACTTTGAAAAAGTATTGTCATCTCTGTTGTAGGAAAAGTCGCAAACTATTTATTGTAATAATACTTTTAAAGTTTATACCGTACATGATGCAATAATACTTTGAAAAGATCCTATAATCCATTCCAATCATAGTGTTTAAAGTTTGCGTTCTATCCATTGTAATCATGTTTCGGAAAGATCCTATCCTATGTTATCCTATCCATTGCAGTCATAGTGTTCGAAGTTTGCGTTCTATCCATTCTAATCATGTTTCGGAAAGATCTTATCCTATGTTGTCCTATCCATTGCAATCATAGTGTTTGAAGTTCGAAGTTTGCGTTCTATCCATTGTAATCATGTTTCGGAAAGATTCTATCCAATGTTATCCTATCCATTGCAATCATAGTGTTTGAAGTTCGAATTTTGCGTTCTATCCATTGTAATCATGTTTCGGAAAGATTCTATCCTATGTTATCCTATCCATTGCAGTCATAGTGTTCGAAGTTTGCATTCTATCCATTCTAATCATGTTTCGGAAAGATCTTATCCTATGTTGTCCTATCCATTACAGTCATAGTGTTCGAAGTTTGCGTTCTATCCATTGTAATCATGTTTCGGAAAGATTCTATCCAATGTTATCCTATCCATTGCAATCATAGTGTTTGAAGTTCGAATTTTGCGTTCTATCCATTGTAATCATGTTTCGGAAAGATTCTATCCTATGTTATCCTATCCATTGCAATCATAGTGTTCGAAGTTTGCATTCTATCCATTCTAATCATGTTTCGGAAAGATCTTATCCTATGTTGTCCTATCCATTGCAGTCATAGTGTTCGAAGTTTGCGTTCTATCCATTGTAGTCATGTTTCGGAAAGATTCTATTCTATGTTATCCTATCCATTGCAATTATAGTGTTTGAAGTTCGAATTTTGCGTTCTATCCATTGTAATCATGTTTCGGAAAGATCTTATCCTATGTTGTCCTATCCATTGCAGTCATAGTGTTCGAAGTTTGCGTTCTATCCATTCTAATCATGTTTCGGAAATATCCTATCCTATGTTATCCTATCCATTGCAGTCATAGTGTTCGAAGTTTGCATTCTATCCATTCTAATCATGTTTCGGAAATATCCTATCCTATGTTATCCTATCCATTGCAGTCATAGTGTTCGAAGTTTGCGTTCTATCCATTCTAATCATGTTTCGGAAATATCCTATCCTATGTTGTCCTATCCATTGCAGTCATAGTGTTTAAAGTTTGCGTTCTATCCATTCTAATCATGTTTCGGAAATATCCTATCCTATGTTATCCTATCCATTGCAGTCATAATGTTCGAAGTTTGCATTCTATCCATTCTAATCATGTTTCGGAAAGATCTTATCCTATGTTGTCCTATCCATTGCAGTCATAGTGTTCGAAGTTTGCGTTCTATCCATTCTAATCATGTTTCGGAAATATCCTATCCTATGTTATCCTATCCATTGCAGTCATAGTGTTCGAAGTTTGCGTTCTATCCATTCTAATCATGTTTCGGAAATATCCTATCCTATGTTATCCTATCCATTGCAGTCATAGTGTTCGAAGTTTGCGTTCTATCCATTCTAATCATGTTTCGGAAAGATCTTATCCTATGTTGTCCTATCCATTGCAGTCATAGTGTTCGAAGTTTGCGTTCTATCCATTCTAATCGTGTTTCGGAAAGATCTTATCCTATGTTGTCCTATCCATTGCAGTCATAGTGTTTGAAATTCGAAGTTTGCGTTCTATCCATTGTAATCATGTTTCGGAAAGATTCTATTCTATGTTATCCTATCCATTGCAATCATAGTGTTTGAAGTTTGCGTTCTATCCATTGTAATCATGTTTCGTAAAGATTCTATCCTATCATATCCTATCAATTACAATCATAGTGTTTGAAGTTCGAAGTTTGCGTTCTATCCATGTTAATCTTTCGGAAAGATCCTATCCTAATCTTATCCTACCCATTGCAATCGTACATTGAAAAGTTCTATCTTGTCTATGGTACTTCCATCTTGAAAATGTTATATTCTATTAGAAATAAAGATTCTATTAAAATAGCCATTTCATTTTGTTTGTTCTCTTATTAATGAATTAAAGAAACTAATTTAATCCCAGTTTCATAACCGTGAAGTCAAATGATCCCATTAAATGAAAAAAAAATACAAGAAAAGGAGGACATTACATCCAAAGAACATCTAAACTAGAATTATGATAAAGAAGTAAGCAAGGTATACATTTAGTTGGACATACTAAAAATTCTCCAATTTCTGTGAAATGTTAGAGTTTATAACTATCTCATAAACATGTAGAAATGTGTTTAGGTATTCCTTTTTTGTCCAGTTCAGTCTTTGTTTCGCATCCCTGCAGACACGGACGTGCATTACATAATTGAGCCGTGTACTGTTGTGTCAGAGTTAAGGATGTTTTATTAATAGATGGTGCGAGAGCAGTACAATTCGGTAAAAGAGCTATTTATACTTGTTTAAAAAATCTCTGTATTCATTGGATTCTGTTATCCTCTTTTTTTGCTACTATCGATTAGTAATTACTCCAAATTCAGTGACAAAAAATAAAGTAATCTTTTGCCATTTCGCCTAAAACTCCAAAACGCTCGATTTTTTATTTATATTCAGTCGTGGACCAATTTTTCATTTGTCCTAGCGTTTCGCTGGTGCACACACGCGTATATAGATTCAATATAGCAATCAGTGTAACCGTGTGTACGTGTATGTTGATAACGCTTCATTTTCTAGTTTTTCTGTCCATAATTTTATGGACTTCTTTCGACTTAACATTCTGAAACTACGAAACTACCGGCGAGGCTCAAGCGGTAGCACATTTGCCTTTTGATGCGGAGCTGCGTTAGGAAGGGGTTCGATTCCTGCTTGGACTGATTCCCTGGTTGTGTTTTTTCCTGGGTTTTTCCCAACCGTAAAGGAAATGTCAGATAATCTCTCGCGAATCCTCGGCTTCATCTCGCCAAATACCATCTCGCTGTCACCAATTCTATCGATGCTAAATAACACTTTAGTTGATGCAGCGTCGTTAATAACCAAGTAAAAAATTCTGAGATATCCTAGGTAATAACATTATCGCATCGTTAGGCGACCGTTTAATGTCTGTTTTCCATGTCGTAGATCTGGATTCACATCCCGGATAGTCAATTTGGAAGAAGTGGCAGAAAAGGTCAATGTGTGGGTCCATAAGGTACTTTAGTCTTCTTTGTCATTGTTGCCGAATTTCTCAGTAATCCATGACCACAGTCTAGTATATACAGTCACGAAGCTCAATACATAGGGAATATGCAGCCATAGATAGTTGCTAACCACTATGATCGCTACTATCGCCTCAACACAGGCAATGCGAAATAGTACCTGCACAGTCTGTTGTTCCTAGTACCCTCAACAACTCAAGCTCCGTGACTGTATATACTTTACTGTGGTATTACCCTTTCCCCTATGCAGAAAGCAATCGTCTTCCTACTTACTTACTTACTTACTTACTTACTTACTTACTTACTGGCTTTTAAGGAACCCGGAGGTTCATTGCCGCCCTCACATAAGCCCACCATTGGTCCCTGTTCTGAGCAAGATTAATCCATTCTCTATCATCATATCCCACCTCCCTCAAATCCATTTTAATATTATCTTCCCATCTACGTCTCGGCCTCCCTAAAGGTCTTTTTCCCTCCGGCCTCCCAACTAACACTTTATATGCATTTCTGGATTCGCCCATACGTGCTACATGCCCTGCCCATCTCAAACGTCTGGATTTAATGTTCCTGATTATGTCAGGTGAAGAATACAATGCGTGCTGTTCTGCGTTGTGTAACTTTCTCCATTCTCCTGTAACTTTATCTCTCTTAGCCCCATATATTTTCCTAAGCACCTTATTTTCAAATACCTTTAACCTATGTTCCTCTCTCAAAGTGAGAGTCCAAGTTTCACAACCATAAAGAATAACCGGTAATATAACTGTTTTATAAATTGTAACTTTCAGATTTTTTGACAGCAGACTGGATGACAAAAGCTTCTCAACCGAATAATAACAGGCATTTCCCATATTTATTCTGCGTTTAAGTTTCTCCCGAATATATAATTTATATTTGTTACTCTTGCTCCAAGATATTTGAACTTCTCCACTTCTTCAAAATATAAATTTCCAATTTTTATATTTCCATTTCGTACAATATTCTCGTCACGAGACATAATCATATACTTTTCGGTATTTACTTCCAAACCTATCTCTACATGAAGATTAACACCACATGCGGAAGTTTCCACGGAACAAGTAACCATGGCAATCCCCAAGGTCTGGTTCTTCCATGATACTAGTTTCCAATGCGTACATACGAGTATATGTCTAGGAAATCTTTTGGAAATTCTGCTAATGTTGTAGAGTTTAATTATTATTTTTAATGTTTAAAATGAAATTCGCTGTTTCTAATACGACATTGGTGATAGCTAATAGACAAATTTTGACACTTTCTCCACTTGTTAAATACCAGACTATCAGACGACAGAGCCATCTGCACGTGACTCATAATAGAAAGTGGACGGTACAAAGGCCACCCAGAACTTCGTCCACATTACTTATAACACAGATAGTTTTCTGGTCTAATTTCAGACACTAACTCTGCCTGTTTTTTCCGTGGCCTTCCTAAGGTACGAAGACAAATATTGGGGCGAGTCCTAAAAGAAATTAAACACTCTCCATCTTAACACATTTAGACTTTTTGTTATTATTAAGTGTTCAGCTTATAGCCTCTTGATCTTAATACACGTCTTCGACATATTTATTAGTACATTTTGATTACATAACTTTTAACACTGTGTCACTTCGGAATATGTATGGTAAGACTTTCCTGTGTTAAATTTCGACGTACCTCGTTTACATGTTTCGACCTATTTATGGGTCATCTTCAGAACTGGTCGTTGTTGGTCTTGGCGCCACTTGTTCTGTTTCCTGTGAGGGTGTATTCCTGTGGTATAGTGTAGAGCCAAAAAGTGTATGTGTTTTGAAGTTGAGTTGTGTGTTGAGAATATCGTTGGGGTGTGTTTTTGTGTGTCTGTATATTTAATATTGTTCTAGTGTGTTTAGTTTCTGGCTTTTTGGTTGGATGTGCAGTATTTCCATGTCTGTGTTGATGTCTCTGTGGGTGTGGTTAGCATTTGTGATGTGTTCTGCATATGTGGAGGTGTTTTGTAATTTTGTTATGGCTGCGATGTGTTCTTTGCAACGTGTTTGAAACGATCTGCCTGTCTGTCCTATGTAGAAGTTGTTGCAGGTGTTACATTTGAGTTGTATACGCCTGTGTGGTTGTATTTGTTTGTTTGTGTTGTTTGTGTGTTGAGATGTTTTTGTAGAGTGTTATTTGTTCTGTATGCGATGTTGTAATTTAATTTCTTGAATGAGGTTGCAATTTTGTGTGTGTTTTTGTTTTCGTATGTTAGTGTGAAAACACACAACACACACCCCAACGAAATTCTCAACACACAACTCAACTTCAAAACACACATAGTCTTTGACTCTACACTATACCACAGGAACACACCCTCACAGGAAACAGAACAAGTGGCGCCAAGACCAACAACGACCAGTTCTGAAGATGACCCATATATAGGTCGAAACATGTAAACGAGGTAAGTCGAAATTTAACACAGGAAAGTCTTACCATACATATTCCGAAATATTTATTAGATTGGGGGTTCCAGTTCGAATCCAACTCATCGCCACGAACGTTGTCATTCACGTGGGTGTTGGGTGCGACTCCCCATACTGCTTACGTTTGGACATAATTGGGAGGCCTCGTCCTGAGATTAGTCGGCCACGGGGTTTAAACCCGGGATCTCCCGAATGCAAGTCTCAAACGCTACCGTCTGAGCCAACTCCTCGGTCCTTGTAAGGAGGCGTTTAAGTGTCTCACTAGTTTTTTTCCAACCAATGACCCCTTGGTTTATTCTCATTGCTTTTACATTATAGTAACCGTCACAAAAACAGGCCATCCTATTTAGGCTGCTTCTGCGCATACCTGGTCACGTGACATTACCACTTTTACTGACTTTGTGTGATTAAACAGCGGATCAACCATTATAATCAAAGCTCGGAACTTGGGGACTTGTGTCGTGTGCATGAGTAAGGTTAAGATACAACGTACACAAAGCTCACGCTGCAAGTGCTCAGGGACAGTCGTGTGTACTAAGAAAGTGGTCACAACTAATGACAGGAAGACGGACGAAGAAACTGTTATGTCGAAGCCAATGACATTCAGAGAATTAAAGGTAAACGGTCTGTTTGAGGAAATAGAAAATACGTGTTATTTCGAATGGGTATTATAGAAGTTTGAAAATATATTTTGTTTTAAATTTAAGATACAGAATTTCGTGGAGAATTCGGAGGAGACACATTATTTTTTTTTCGAATGGAGAGTTTACATTTTGTGAGTTGTGCCACACACAAACTAGAGGCTGGAAACGAAATTCATTGAAAGGCATTGTAGTCCCTAAATTGTAGAAAAGCCTGTCCATAGCCATGGATCGAGACGTAGAGGGGCTTGTCCTAGTAGTGACACAATAATTGAAAACTATTTTCGAGATTAGGATATACTTATCTTTCTCAGATACGAGATCAGCTAGCAACTGCTGAAAATCGAACATAAAACAGTAACAGTGAAGACATTCAGTATTTTAAGTCTGCTACCGAAAAATCTTCGAATGTAGATAGTCATACACTGTAATAAAATGTACACAGCAGAACAGTAAATTTGATATATTTCTCATGTTTATTTTTATTATATATATGCTATGAAGTTACGTGTTTCAACCTACCATAATATTATCAATATGTTGTTGCAGCCAGAAACCACTTTTGTAGCAGACCTGACAGTACCTCCGTGCTGGAAGCGGGAGTTTGTTGACATTGAAGTCCGGTCGCTTAGTTACGTGCAAAGACACAAGTCCCCAAATTACAGAGCTCCTCCAACTTGAAGTGGTGAACCAAGATGTGTCGGATTCGATTCCCAGCTGTACCCAAGAAATGTTTAGTTGTCTAGGGTTTGGAACGCAGACACGATAGGTGGCGAAATCCGGTCGAAGATAAAGTTTACTACTAACACCTGGCTCCTCGGAGTACTAGCAGTGCAGCGTCTCTATCCCTTCTAGTACTTACGCATTGACTATTAGATGGCGGATGTTTCAGCACTATGGATATTAGTTTCGTTTGTTATAAGCAGTAATTGCGATTTGCACAATAAAATTAATTCTATTGCTCAAAGTGGGCATAAGAAAAGTGACATTCTGTCACAGACAAAGTTATGCAAATGATATATACAGCTGTTTGCACCCAGATTACAACGGATGTAATTACTCCGGCGCTTGACAACTAGCTAAATCACATGGACTGAAAAAAGAAATTATTACTTAACGCATGCAAAGGTTACTTCATAATTGATGGCCAATATAATCGGATCGAATGTAGCAAGTTATTTTATGCCGCAAATTGAGCACAGTACTTCATACAATCTGCGGCCGGGTAGCTCAGTTGGTAGAGCAGCTGGCTGCGGACTGGAAGGTCCGGGGTTCGATCCCAGGTGGTGACAGGACTTTTTCTCGTTGCCAAACTTCCAGAACGGCCCCGAGGTTCACTCAGCCTCCTATAAAATTGAGTACCGGGTCTTTCCCGGAGGTAAAAGGCTGTCAGAGCGTGGTGCCGACCACACCACCTCATTCTAGTGCCGAGGTCATGGAAAGCATGCGGCTCTACCTCCATGCCCCCCAAGTGACTTCATGGCATGCTACGGGGATACCTTTACCTTTACCTTTTTTTACTTCACACAATCTTCAACTTTACCACTATTTCTTTTGTACTAACCAGATATATCTTTCTAAATGTGGAAAGAAATGAATGTTGGATTGTTCTGAAGACGTAGAGCTTGAACGTTTTGCATAGTTGGTGAAATATACAGTGTGCTCGGGTGAGTTCGTTTCAAGCTCAAGAAAGTGCTAAAAGCTGTAAAATGGAACAAGATTGCGGCGTTTCATTTCGATGCTACATGTCCTTAAAAGCGTTGTCCGTGATTGAGAGTTATTCTAAGAGGTGGATCTGAAGAGGAGGTCCTACGTCATGGTCACCATGCTCTCCATACCTCGAGTTTTCCCATAATAAATTTTTAAAAGTTCAACCTTCATTGTTCTGAGCAAATGCTCAAGCGCAAGAACTACAAGCGCAAATTCTTGTCTAAATAAAACCTTATTTGAACTTTTCATGCCAGCCATATACATTTTCTTACATTACCTACCGTCTAAATGTAGACATAAATGCTATTTTCAACGAAAAACTTGAACTTTATACATACAGTAGTCATATTTTATATGTTTAATACACCAGATTATTTAATATATTTTGCCGTATTTTCAAATTGTAATACACATTTTGATGTATCTACACGTTCTTATGAATACATGAATATCTTCGCCAAGATGGTAATTAAGTTGGCATCCAACTTTAAATTATTGAATTGCATTTTGAAGAACTAAGATTGGTAGAGGGCTGGCCTTACATTCGGGAGGTCCGGGGTTCGATCCCAGGGGCCGGCAATCCTAACTGAGGCTTTTCATGGTTTCCTCAGTTATTTCCAGGCAAATGCCGGGATTGTACCTCTTGAAAGTCCGGCCATGGACGGCGATCCTTCCCTTAATCCTTTCATATATGTGTGAGTGAATGATGTGTAATGTTTTAAATGTTTGTGTTGTATCGGAGGTGGCCCTGGCATAGAGCTGATCCCTCATCCGGGGAGGCCCTCCATGTCCTTGTGTGGTCAAAAAAGTATGCATGTGATCCATAGCTTAATTCCTCTCCCGACAGGTCGCGGCTCTGTAAGGCCCGGGTGGCGTGGATCGTGTAAATGAACCTGCAAGGGAGAGGTTAAACTAAGGGAAAGAAGAAGAAGAAGAAGAAGAAGAAGAAGAACTAACATTAGGGTAACAAATTAAAACCTTGAATTGCGAAAAATCTGTAGCCTACACAGAAAAACTAACTTCAGATTTGAAATAGCACACTCAGTTTAGGTTAGGACAAGTGTTGGTATCAATGCAAGAAAAAATTTGTTCCCTATTGTTATTAATTAGGATGGCGCTTCCCTCTGTGGAAGAAACTTCATTTTAAAAAATTGTACTTTTGGAGGCAGTAATTATACTTCAGAAAACTGAGGCCTCTTTCTATTTCTGTGCTTCAAGTAGAACCATCTCTACACTAGCTGATACAATATGCATGTGAAAGGTCATTGCGATCGACGAAAATGATTAAATTGGAGTTCCTGAAAGTATACAAAATCCGGGTCGTAATTATGACAACGAACTGTTGCGTGCGCTACACACTTGTGGGCAGATCGATGTCCGCTACTTCCAAATTCTAAATCCGTTTCACTTACGCGTGAATGTAGGAGGAAAATCGTGCGCATTGAATTAAAGTACTTACATTATACCTTTCTAGAGACTTGATGACTTTTACATAATGATAATGGTTGGAAGTATATGTGAAGTAGTGCTAATGGAATTCGGGAAATGGCATGATTGCACAGCAATTCACGTATGAGAAGTCGCGAACGGAAAGGAATTGTGTGTTCGGAGTTTGCACACGTTAAAAACACATTCTTAATCATATATGTTTTTTTTTTTTTATAATTTTACGGTGGATAGGTTTTATTGGATGGAATAATTCTTCTCGGATTCTCAGCCAGGTGAGTTGGATTGTTGACTAGCTCTGCCAACTAGAATTCATATAGAAGATGGCAGACCTGGTCATTAAGGGAAGACTCCACTGAAAATCATGAAAATTCTTCCAAATTTTTTTTAGCTATTTCACTTATTCAGAATAAAGAAGATGACAGACCTGGTCATTAAGGGAAGACTCCACTGAAAATCATGAAAATTGTTCCAAATATTTTTAGCTATTTCACTTATTCAGAATAAAGAAGATGGCAGACCTGGTCATTAAGGGAAGACTCCACTGAAAATCATGAAAATTGTTCCAAATTTTTTTTAGCTATTTCACTTATTCAGAATAAAGAAGATGACAGACCTGGTCATTAAGGGAAGACTCCACTGAAAATCATGAAAATTGTTCCAATTTTTTTTTAGCTATTTCACTTATTCAGAATAAAGAAGATGGCAGACCTGGTCATTAAGAGAAGGCTCCACTGAAAATCATGAAAATTGTTCCAATTTTTTTTTAGCTATTTCACTTATTCAGAATAAAGAAGATGGCAGACCTGGTCATTAAGGGAAGACTCCACTGAAAATCATGAAAATTGTTCCAATTTTTTTTTAGCTATTTCACTTATTCAGAATGAAGAAGATGGCAGACCTGGTCATTAAGGGAAGACTCCACTGAAAATCATGAAAATTGTTCCAAATTTTTTTTTAGCTATTTCACTTATTCAGAATAAAGAAGATGGCAGACCTGGTCATTAAGGGAAGACTCCACTGAAAATCATGAAAATTGTTCCAAATTTTTTTAGCTATTTCATTTATTCAGAATAAAGAAGATGGCAGACCTGGTCATTAAGGGAAGACTCCACTGAAAATCATGAAAATTGTTCCAAATTTTTTTTAGCTATTTCACTTATTCAGAATAAAGAAGATGGCAGACCTGGTCATTAAGGAAAGACTCCACTGAAAATCATGAAAATTGTTCCAAATTTTTTTTTTTTTTTTAGCTATTTCACTTATTCAGAATAAAGAAGATGAAAATCATGAAAATTTTTCCAAATTTTTTTTAGCTATTTCACTTATTCCGAATTTATATTTTCATACCCCAAATGGATTCAGCTCAATTCTCATTACAAATACTCGTATGTTTATACTTTTATACGTCGAAGAATTCTTTTTTTAAATTTCTGATTACAAATCTAGTAACTTTTTGTTGGCTCCCTGAAGTTACTAGATGAATGTAGTGGAGGAGAATATTAATTTACATACATATTCATTTTATTTTCAAATCTATTTTTCTGTATTCATTTTTGTTGATTCAACACCAACTTTCTTATAAAAGGTAAAGGTAAAGGTAAAGGTATCCCCGTAACATGCCATGAAGGCACTTGAGGGGCATGGAGGTAGAGCCCCATGCTTTCCATGACCTCGGCATGGAATGAGGTGGTGTGGTCGGCACCACGCTCTGACCGCCTTTTACCCCCGGGAAAGACCCGGTACTCAATTTTATAGGAGGCTGAGTGAACCTCGGGGCCGTTCTGAAAGTTTGGCAACGAGAAAAAAATCCTGTCACCACCTGGGATCGAACCCCGGACCTTCCAGTCCGTAGCCAGCTGCTCTACCAACTGAGCTACCCGGCCACCCCAACTTTCTTATGCCAAATATTAATCAATCTGGATGAAATTTTTACTGCAAGTATTTATAAGGTAGCTGTATGTTTCTATGCATTTATTTTTGAGAAATAAACTAGCAGCATTTCTCAGAAAATAAATGCATAGAAACATGCAGCTACCTCATAAATACTTGCAGTAAAAATTTCATCCAGATTGATTAATATTTGGCATAAGGAAGTTGGTGTTGAATAAAAAAAAATGAACACAGAAAAATAGATTTGAAAATAAAATGAATATTTATGTAAATTAATATTCTCCTCCGCTACATTCATCTAGTAACTTCAGGGAGCCAACAAAAAGTTACTAAATTTGTAATCAGAAATTTTAAAAAAAGAATTCTTCGATGAAAAACAATTTGGACAGCTCTTTAAATTCCACGCCCCCTTCAAGCCTCAATTTAAAAAGTGTGAACATACGAGTATTTGTAATTGGAATTGAGCTGAATCAATTTGGGGTATGAAAATATAAATTCTGAATAAGTGAAATAGCTAAAAAAATTTGGAAAAGTTTTCATGATTTTCAGTGGAGTCTTCCCTTAACTTCTATGAACCTCACGAGTAAGTGGTTCATCTTTGTACCCTCATTCTTCTCATTCAGAAACAGAATTGTTTTAAAGCCACAAATCTACGGAAGGAATCCCGGCTATACTTCTCTTCCTTGACAATACGAGTAGGCCTATAATATTAAAATTTTACTCCCTCGGAAATGTACTTAATTTGGTTTGAAGACCCAATGACCCAAGCGTCTTAACCAACAGACATCCAAAGATGACGGACTTTCGAGCTGGACAGAATGCGGCCTGGAGCATGCGATAACCGTTACCATGACAACACTTCCAAACGCTCGAGGCGTTCGTCGGTTGTTTGAACTGAGCACAGGATCCTATCCTCAGTTTTTTAAGGTTCTGTATATTTGGCACAACAATATTTAAGAAAGCCGTAACTGCACGCTTCGAGCAACTGTCAATATTGTAAGTCAGACAAGAATGAGCCCTGGGGGGTTATTTGTATTTTGGTGCAGTGAAAACACGCAAACCTACACCAAGCAGCCGCACCTTGGGTGTAAATCAAAACAAAACTGTGTAGGAAACCAAAATATTTACACAAACAGCATACGAGAATTAACTGCTGATCTAGGGTATAGTGAGAATCACGTAAGTGTAGTCCTAAAAATCTAATTTGGCCGTCTATTCAGTGTTGCCAACTAATACCAGATATCACTAAAGAAGATAAAAATCACAATGCTACGTACTGAAATAATAATAATAATAATAATAATAATAATAATAATAATAATAATAATAATAATAATAATAATAATAATAATAATAATACTTGGTTTTTAAGGAACCCGCAGGTTCATTGTCGCCCTCACATAAGCCCGCCATTGGTCCCTTTCATGAGCAAGATTAATCCATTCTCTATCATCATATCCCACTTACCTCAAATCCATTTTAATATAATCTTCCCACCTATGTCTCGGCCTCCCTAAAAGTCTTTTTCCCTCCGGCCTCCCAACTAACACTCTATATGCATTTCTGGATTTGCCCATACGTGCTATATGCCCTGCCCATCTCAAACGTCTGGATTTAACGTTCCTAATTACGTCAGGTGAAGAATACAATGCGTGCAGTTCTGTGTTGTGTAACTTTCTCCACTCTCCTGTAACTTCATCCCTCTTAGCCCCAAATATTTTCCTAAGCACCTTATTCTCAAATACCCTTAACCTATGTTCCTCTCTCAAAGTGAGAGTCCAAGTTTCACAACCATAAAGAACAACCAGTAATATAATTGTTTTATAAATTCCAACTTTCAGATTTTTTGACAGCAGACTGGATGATAAGAGCTTCTCAACCGAATAATAACACGCATTTCCCATATTTATTCTGTGTTTAATTTCCTCCCGAGTATGATTTATATTTGTTACTGTTGCTCCAAGATATTTGAACTTCTCCAAATAATAATAATAATAATAATAATAATAATAATAATAATAATAATAATAATAATAATAATACACTCAGGGACAAAAAAACCGGACACTTTAATATTTGCTGGTATTTTGCAAAATATTATATTCTCATACAATATTATGATAGCCATCTGTTGTTATGGACACGTGTATACATTGTTGATTGTTTTTTGTTTTATAAACAAGCCATTACAACCAAATATTCCAATTTTGCTTTCGGAGTCTCAGCTATAACAATTTTGTCTCAATCATTTCGTACTTCATTATCGTTATCATTCGTTATTTCTTTATTTTTACATTTTGTGAGTTTAAGTGGGGTTGTAACATTTGTCTTAAAACAAGATGCGACCTGAAGATGTGGCTCGAGCTGTAGCCCTTTACGATGATGGACGCAGTGTACGTTACATTGCAAATGTTATGAATATGGCTAGAAGCACAACCCATGATGCCATAAAACGGTATAGAGAGACCCTAGAATATCCCAGAAGACCAGGTTCGGGTCGTCCAAGAACTACAAATCCAAATGAAGACAGGTATATGGTGTTGAGAGTTCTTAGGGAGCGCAACCTGCCAGCTACTAGTGTAGCCCAACAATTTGTTAACATGCATGGACGCCCAATTTCGGCCAAAACAGTTAGAAGGAGATTGAAAGCAAGTGGACTGATATCAAGTAGACCTGCAACTGGTCCCAGACTTCTCAGGATGCATCGATTTGAACGACTGCGTTTTGCAAATAATCACAGGGTTTGGAGAAATGGACAGTGGAGCTGTGTTCTGTTCACCGATGAGTCCCGTTTCAATCTGTGCTCACCTGATGGACGTGAAAGAGTTTGGAGAAGGAGGGGAGAACGATTTTCACAGTGTTGCATTTCCGAAAATGTGCCGTATGGAGGTGGTGGAGTGATGGTTTGGGCAGGAGTGTGTACGGATGCTCGTACAGAGTTGGTTTTTGTTGAAAATGGAAGACTAAAAGCTGATAGGTATATAAATGAATGTTTGGCTGATCATGTTGTGCCATTTGGCCAATTTGTAGGCGATAATTTTGTTTTAATGCATGATAATGCACGGCCGCATATTGCCCATGCGGTTGGAGATTATCTCCAAGAAGTGGGAATCCATGTTCTTCTATGGCCAGCAAGGAGTCCAGACATGAACCGAATTGAACACGTGTGGGACATGATTGGACGGCGTGTTAAGAATAGACACCGAGACCAGAATCGTTACAAGAGTTGAGGCGAGCACTTGGCGAAGAATGGGAACTTATTTCTCAAGAAGACATTGCTAACCAAATTGAGAGCATGCCAAGACGTATGGATGCAGTTATTCAAGCCAGAGGGGGTAATACCCGTTACTAAAAAGAGTTTTTAATGTTTAAGGCACCATAAAATGAAAAAACAGTTAGACCAAACGATGCCATAGTTATACGCCCTTTGTAATTTTTGTAAATTTTCTCATCAGAGATTTTTATTTTTTTCAAATGTTGTCGTATAAGGTGCTAAATGGAACATTATTTTGTTTAAATGGGTTTTGTTTCATTTTGAAATAATTGGCAACAAAATACAAGCAAATATAGAAGTGTCCGGTTTTTTTGTCCCTGAGTGTAGTAATAATAATAGTAATAATAATAAAAATAATACTATAATAATAATAATAATAATAATAATAATAATAATAATAATAATATTACAGTGTTAACAATAACGATGTCTTTGCTTATTTACCACATCTCATCTTTATGTTGCGAGGTGTTTCCTGAATGGTTCAATAATAGGCTAATTTATGATATAATTAGTATATTTTCCTCCTGGACTTCTCGCATACTATGTTGGTAATTAGGATTAGTATGATCTAATATTAAAATCCATTTTGTCTGCCAACATGAAATTCATTGCTTTGACTAAATAGTTAACGATTCATGAGACCTAACCTAAAAATATATTTACTTGCTTGCATTTTCATCAGTTACCATTACTGCAAACCGAAATTGTTGCTGCCAGCATAACAGTTAGAAAATAATCGCCAGTTGCAGTATTTGTCAGTACCCGAAATTCGAAACGAAGTTGGCGAAAGAAAATTCAACCTGAGAGCTAGAAAATCACTATAATCCACTAGCATAATTATGTAGTAATAGGGGAAGAATGATTAGGTTTCACCCTTAGGGTATTAAGTAAGGTGATCGGGACTATAGTCGTATTTTTCCGTTGCATGCAAGGAAGATATGCAGATGTGATCAGACATTCGGCCTGTCCGGGTTCGAGGCCTGGGGTTTTTCATAAAATAAAACATAGTGATATCTGTGTTGAACAAGCAGTGGTGTTTTTCTAGGATCTATCCGGTTTCTCCACGTTAGGAATCAACATCGGTCCGTCCGATCGTCATTTCATAGCATTCCTCGAACTCCGGCCGGCTGGCGACGCACGGAGGGGGCTGGTCTAGGGACGAGTGGGATTGCCTTCTTGAAACCTGGATTTTTAGCTAACTTTAGTGTAATCAGGCGGTAAGAATTGGGAATACCCCTAGTTAGAGGACAAGCGTAATGCATCTACGGCAGCCGTGGCGAGAAAGTGACTGACGAGACATTGCGGCTCGCAGTGTGCATTTCGCTTGCTTCTAACCTCCGCCAATCCCTACCCTCTCACTCACTGGAGTCAAGCTCCGTTCCATTTGTATTTGTCTCTGACCTGCGAGTGGGATATGTTTCTCTCAAAACCATGTACGAAAGTTCCAAGTAGGATGGGAGGACGCATTTTTTTGCTGTCAGTGTGATGAGAATATTAAATGTATGATTTGTTCACAAGTATTACGAGGAAAACGACATTATACTACATGTTACTGATGAAATATTAAAAGGTTAAGTGTTATTGTTGTTGTTATCATCATCATCATCATCATTATCATCATCATCTCTGTACGATGTACGAATAATGCGGTTAGCAGATGTACGAATAATGCGGTTAGCTCTTCAATTTAAACTCACTGATTTACAATGTGATGTCAAATGAAAGCTAGATGTAAGGACTTGACAAATGTTGAACTTTTCAAATCTTTGCCAAAAAATAAATATCCGAAGCTTCGTTCTTTCGCTTGCTCTGTTGAAGCCATGTTCGCTACTACTTACGTTTGTGAAAAATTATTTTCTACAATTAAAATAGTAAATACCAAATTTAGATCACGACTGACAGACAAATACCTTCGTGATCAACTACGACTGGCAGTAAGTGACATAATTGCTGATCTTGAAACACTGTCGCAGAGACATTCTGAAGACAATTAATTTTAGGTTGTGATATTGTTCATTTATTGTTCATTTCTTTCTTCGTTACACGTACTAAACATTAGTTTGTAGCCTTGTACTGTATAAAATTATGTTTAAGTCCTTGACGTAAGGAAAATGAAAATCCGTTAAGTCAGACAGTTGCTTCACTTCCCCTTCGGGTATCCGCCTCCCTCCATAGGTGCTATGCACGTTGCAGGTTACACAGTGGCTCGGCGCACGATTACATTTTCGCCACCGCTGACCTACGGGTTTGTATTTTGTAGATTTGTATATTATTTTTAAAAAACCTCATTGTATAGCTAAATAACATCCAGAAACATGTTCATAATTTACTGAGCATGCGCAGTAGCCTATGTTATAACTGTAACTTGGAAAATTCAGGTGGCCCACTTTTGTTTCTAGGTCTGTACAAAGGACATTCTACAACTTTTAAATACAATATCGTCACGGTAAAGCAGTAACGCTGTAAAGCCGGAAGATCGCTGGCTGGATTCCCGATGGGATCATGGATTTTCTCCATTGATCTAATCTTTTCGGCAGCACTATGTTCCTGGGTTTACGCAGCGTCTAACAGAAATGAGTACCAGGGACATTTCCTTGGGGGTGAAGGCGGCTGATACACCTATTGCCATTTATGTCGATTGTTTGTAAAAGTGGGAGTATTAACCTCCCACCATCCTCTGAGCCGATTTTTCCTGTAATGGAGTTGGCTTTAGCTTAAATGTTTAGAAAATGTGCACAAGAATAAAACTGTAGTGGTCCAAAGGGTTCTGCCTTTGATGGTAAATATAATGGAATTAATAATAATAATAATAATAATAATAATAATAATAATAATAATAATAATATTATTATTATTATTATTATTATTATTATTATTATTATTATTATTATTATTATTATTATTATTATTATTATTATTATTATTGTATTATACGAAGGCCAAGACCTGCAGGATTGCTGTCATTGGTAGAGCAAATCAAAGCAAATTCTGTGACATAATGACAACAATATGTCGATCTTCATTTGTGTAATTTTTATAACATCTCTATAATATTATTTTATTTAATTGAATTATATTTATATCATTACAAATAATTTATCAGCATATCAATAACAACCTCATAAAATTACTTACAAAAACACTCCCAAAAATAATATACACTTATGAAAAGAAAATAAATAAAAAAATTATTGGATTAACAATATTTTCACTGTTACAATTACACATATATAAACACTAAATATAAACATTTACATAGAGATAAAAAAGTTACAGGAGAAAAGTTCGTCCAAAGGGCTGGACTCTGGAAGAGTACCCAAAATATTATATAATATTATTATTATTATATTATAATTATTATTATAATAATATTATTGTTATTATATTATTATTATTATTATTATTATTATTATTATTATTATTATTATTATTATTATTATTATTATTATCTGGTTTTGAATCCCTACTAGAAGTTAACAAATTTCTTGATTATGGAGTCATCAATCGGCATTATAGGAATTTTTCATCAAATCCAAAGAATAGTATTACCGCAAACTTAAACTTTCTGCAGAAAGCAGTTTGTTATAAAAATAATGCATTTTATTTGGTATGATCATTTGATTTGTGGTTGTTTTATTGAATGTTAAGTAATTCATTCACTCATAGTGTTCTGTCCAAGGGCAGGTATTTCACTGCAAACACAGCCTTCTCCAATCTTTCCTATTTTCTACCTTCCTCTTTGTATCATCTTAATGTTTTCTATCATCTGATATCTTCTTCTGTCCCGAACTTTTCTCCCGTTCACCATTCCTTCCAGTGCATCCTTCAGTAGGCAGTTTCTTCTCAGCCAGTGACTCAACTAATTCTATTTTCTCTCCCTGACCAGTTTCAGCATTGTTTTTTCTTCACCCACTCTTTCCAAAACAGCTTCATTTCTTGTTCTGTCTGTTCACTTGACACGTTCCATTCTTCTCCATATCCACATTTCAAATGCTTTTCGTCGCTTCTCATATTAACTAAATGTTATCCTATTCATGTCAAGGAACTTTTGAACGAACTTAATGTACACTGATCCACACAATTGGGCTACAACGCTTTCTCTCAATTTTTAAATACATTCTTTCTTTGGTTTACTAAGTCTGTACCTTTTTCTTCATTTTCTTTTCTTTTTCCTTTTTTCTATTATATTCATTATCCTGATTATTGTATAATAGTCTTTATTTTTCTACTTTATTTTTTTACATATTTGTGATCTTAAGTGGCCCCACTTCGCAGCACTATAGGCCTAATAAAACGTGATTCAAGCCTTGGAGTTATATCGTCTATATTTTCGTACCTGCTTAACTCCTTACGTATTCTCAGGGGTAGATGTCCATAGGATTTATAATCACTTTAATGACCTCCCTCTTTTCATTTTTTAAATGGCGAATGTGATCTTAAAAACTTCGCTTATGTCACATTTTATTGAGAATGGATGGAATACAGCCCAAAACTCGCTCTTTTTTTGAGTTTATTTATACATGCTTTAACATCTGTGGTCATATCGCGTATTTAGGATCTGTAGGTTTACCAGTAGGCCGTTTCTACTATTATTGTGTTCCTATTTTTATTGGGTACAGTGTGTGTTGTAGATGGCTTATGCACACGTAACATTATATATTTCGATTAATGCTTATGTTATTGGCGATTAAGGCGGTAATTAATCATGGTATGTAAATTTCCAATCCGGAATTTGCCTTTATGACTGTGGGGAAACCATGAAAAACCCCAGTGAGATTGGTCGGCCGCTGGGTTTGAACCCAGAACCTCCCGCATGTGAATCTCAAACGCTACCGTCTGAGCAAACCCGCTCCTTTTTTTCAGTGCAATATTTTACATTGTTTTTATGAAGACTACATCATACTGATTCTGAGTCACATCGGCAAGAAAACGAAGGAAGGCATTTCGAAGTTGTAACCTTAATGGAATGAAAGTATAATAGGCCGAAATTAATACTGTATTGATGTCGTGCAAAGTCGTTCACTATAAATATCGCGCAGTTTCTTATTGTAATTTTAAACAAAGGTCCTACTAACAAGTGTAATTACTAAGAAAACTGTAATTGACTCGCAATCAAAAAGTTTATAAAATAACAAGATAAATAATGATAATTCGTTTCTTCTTCCCCGGCTGTACAACCCTTCAGAGCGCTCGTGTGAGCGCAATACTTTAGTGCCGCAATATGTGTGGAGTTTGAAAGTTAGGTATCAACAATGCAGGCAAGGTAGGGGAGCCTATCTACTCCGACAGTGGAGGTAGGTTCCCCTTTCCCCTACCTTCCTTGATGATGTGGCTAATACGCAGCTCCGAAGCTGAAGATGATTTTAGATGATTATGATGATTAACAAGGTGATAATAATGACCTTGATGGTGATTGCAACGGTTGTGGTAACATTATCATTGTTATTATTATTATTAACTTATTATTATTATTATTACTATTATTATTATTATTATTATTATTATTATTATTATTATTTTGTTACTAATGGTTATAGTTTGTGAAGATGATTGTGAAGGCAATGGTAAGGATTATGATGATTGTGATAATGTTAACTATTAGGATGATTGTTGTGGAGATATTAATGATTATGATGATTGTGATGGTGATTTTAAAGATTATGATGATTGTGATGGTGATGTTAGTGATTATGATGATTGTGAAGGTGATGTTAATGATTATGATGATGATTGTGAAGGTGATGTTAATGATTATGATGATGATTGTGATGGAGGTATTAACGATTTTGATGATTGTGAAGGTGATTTTAAAGATTATGATGATTGTGATGATGTTAATGAGTATGATGATGATTGTGATGGAGATATTAACGATTTTGATGATTGTGATGGTGATGTTAGTGATTATGATGATTGTGATGGTGATGTTAATGATTATGATGATGATTGTGATGGAGGTATTAACGATTTTGATGATTGTGATGGTGATTTTAAAGATTATAATTATTGTGATGGTGATGTTAGTGATTATGATTGTGAAGGCGATGTTAATGATTATGATGATGATTGTGATGGAGATATTAACAATTTTGATGATTGTGAAGGTGATGTTAAAGATTATGATGATTGTGATGATGTTAATGATTATGATGATGATTGTGATGGAGGTATTAACGATTTTGATGATTGTGATGGTGATGTTAATGATTATGATGATGTTAATGATTATGATGATGATTGTGATGGAGATATTAACGATTTTGATGATTGTGATGGTGATTTTAAAGATTATGATTATTGTGATGGTGATGTTAGTGATTATGATTGTGAAGGCGATGTTAATGATTACGATGATGATTGTGATGGAGATATTAACAATTTTGATGATTGTGAAGGAGATATTAACGATTTTGATGATTGTGAAGGTGATGTTAAAGTTTATGATGATTGTGAAGGTGATGTTAAAGTTTATGATGATTGTGAATATGATGTTAATGATTATGATGATAATTGTGATGGTGATATTAACGATGTTGATGATTGTGAAGGTGATGTTAAAGATTATGATGATGATTGTGAAGGTGATGTTAATGATTATGATGATTGTGAAGGTGATGTTAATGATTATGATGATTGTGAAGTTGATGTTAATGATTATGATGATGATTGTGATGGAGATATTAAACGATTTTGATGATTGTGAAGGTGATGTTAAAGGCTATGATGATTGTGAAGGTGATTTTAAAGATTATGATGATTGTGATGGTGATGTTAATGATTATGATGATTGTGAAGGTGATGTTAATGATTATGATGATGATTGTGAAGGTGATGTTAATGATTATGATGATGATTTTGTTGGAGATGTTAACGATTTTGATGATTGTGAAGGTGATGTTAAAGATTATGATGATTGTGAAGGTGATGTTAATGATTATGATGATGATTGTGGTGGTGATATTAACGATGTTGATGATTGTGATGGGATGTTAAAGATTATGATGATGATTGTGATGGAGATATTAATGATCATGATTCTGATGTGATGGATCGTGATAATGATTGCAATTCCGGTGTTAATGTTGAATATGATTGTGATGGTAATTTATTATTGTCATTATAAGTATAAAGGCTCATTCACAATGAAAATTAAACATAACGTAAGCGTTAAGTTAAGAATATAAACGTTACGGTAAAATAAAGAAGTCATACCATCATTCACGATGGGAACATAAACATAACAGCAAACATACTTGGTAACCATGGAAACATAACAACGACGCCATTTCCTCATATTCTGTCGTATACTTCAGCGCTCCACGATTGTGTTCTGTTTGCAAATCACGAAAGCATAAGCATGAAAGTTTGGAGTTTGCAAACTTTCATGTTAACGTCTTACGGTAATGTTAATGTCAGTGTTTATGTGAATCATTGTGAATGATCCCATTTGGTAGCCTGGGCGCAAACTTCTGTGTTTATGTTAAAGTTATGTTTAATTTTCATTGTGAATGGACCTTTATTATGATTTTGTTTAGTTAATGAGTATGAAGGTCAGTATATCAAACAATATTATAACAGCAGCCATATTTATAATTGTTACCCAGTGTGGTATTGGAAACGTTACAGAAATGAACTGAGCCGAGAAAATGTTTAACATTTGCGAAAAAGAGAAGTGAAAAAAGAAAGAATAATGTATTCCAGAGTGGACGAGATGCAGTAGTCAGATCAAAAATCGCAATGAAATCAGGCTAAGAAACACTGTTGCTTCCGTATTTGCCTTAAAACATCAGTATACTCTACACAGGATTGCGTTTTGTTTGTTTTATCAACTGTCTTGGCAGTATTTCTCTGCATCATAAAAGACGTCTGTAACAGTTGTGTGCCATTTTAATATTTAAAGACAATTCGATATCGGTAACATTGGTTATGTACTATTAACTTGAAGAAACATGAGAGATACAGCCACTCTATAAAATATAAATCATGAATACTGTGATAAGCTAAGATTTCGTCCTTGATGTTAAGAATTGTTATAATGTGTCTTGTCGCATCAGAGGTTTGTGGATTTACATTGGACACGAAGTGATGAATTTGCTAGAATAGTTAAATCCTTCGCAGAGGAAATAAAGCTAAAAGGACCACCAGCAGATGTCAAAGGCGTAAAAGAAGTGAGAGAGCTTCTGACAAAATGTTTCGCACAGGAAATAATTAAACTCCTGTTATCCGTATTACAGATTATTGTTGTTATTTATCCATCTGTATGTGAGTGATGTTAAGCTTATATTTAATATCTCTAGTTACCCGTGCATTGTGCATGCGTCTGTTTGACGTACATTTCAAAGCACAATTGAATAAAATTATTTTTTAAATATATTGTAACCCCTGATTAATTAAGCAAATTATGTATCTATGCGGAATACCCTTGTGTATAGGAGTCCACTCTTTCGCATTGCTGAGTTATCGGATATAACATAAGCATTTCCATGGCAACCGAAGTCGAATATCCGTTCCGTTTTCATTATTATTTCCACATTTGTCTCTTATACATATTATTATTTTATTGTAAACTAGCCGTACCCGTGCGCTCCGCTGCACCCGTTAGAAATAAATATAAAGTAATTACATAATGAAAATAGGACATTTGATCCAGGGAACATTCGTGTTTGATAGAAGGATAAATCGTTTAATATGTTACTTAATTTAAATTGTGTTTAAATAACTAAAATGCGATCATTTCGGTCCAGAGACACTCATTTGGTGCAATGACAATTCCTTTAACATGTTTCTTAATTGTTATTACATGCAACCATACTTTAATGAAGATTGACATCATTTAGATATAATGTGTATACTTTATTTTACTTGCAATATGTTTCTATTGAATTATGGTAATAATTTTAACCCTTCTTTTCTACGTATTCAGTAAATGGCGTTTGGCCCACTATGGTTCTGAACCCTTCAAATAACTTAAATTATATTATATAATATTACATATTATATTATATTATATTATATTATATTATATTATATTATATTATATTATATTATATTATATCAGAAGTTACTGTAATAACATTACAGCATTATGTCCATCTAGAGAAACTACACTTTCCAATGGTGAATTAATAATTAATTATACAAATCGGTTAATTTAGCTTCTGATATTACTTCATACAAACACAAACATTATCTGCAGGCTATCTTTCATAGCTTTCGATTGTTTGTGTCCAAGGCCCCTTATAGACGAAGTTATTTGTTTTTTAATTCATTACACGGCCTTAGATGGCAGTTATTTTAATTTTAAAACTCATTTATCTCATTAAATATCAGTCCTATCAAAATTTTTCAAGGAATAACACTTATTGCAAATTATTTTTAAAGAAACTTTTGTTATGTAACATTTTTCACAAAAATCAATAATAAGCGTGATATTTCGATTTATTTAATTCAGGCTCCCTTATAACGCCCCTTTTAAATAATGTATTTTGAATATCATATAGCCTAAAATCTAAGTTACAACGAACTTAATTTATATTCCAATTTTCATCGAAATCCGTTCAGCCATTATCGCGTGAAAAGGCAACAAACATACATACAGACAGAGAGACAGACATACAAACAAAAGTTTCAAAAAAGCGATTTTTCGGTTTCAGGATGGTTAATTGTATATGTTAGGACCAATTATTTTTGGAAAATCGAAAATTACCAGAAAAATTTCGGCTACAGATTTATTATTAGTATAGATTTGTCTCTTATACGTATTATTATTTTATTATAGTTTGTACTTATTTTGTATTTATTTATTTATGTAAATTGTATTCAATTCACTGTGGGCTAAAGCAAGGAGGTGCACTATCACCTTTACTTTTTAACTTTGCTCTAGAGTATGCTATTAGGAAAGTCCAGGATAACAGGCAGGGTTTGGAATTCAATGGGTTACATCAGCTGCTTGTCTATGCAGATGACGTGAATATGTTAGGAGAAAATCCACAAACGGCTAGACAAAACACGGGAATTTTACTGGAAGCAAGTAAAGAGATAGGTTTTGAAGTAAATCCCGAAAAGACAAAGTATATGATTATGTCTCGGTGACCAGAATATTGTACGAAATGGAAATATAAACATTGGAAATTTATCTTTTGAAGAGGTGGAGAAGATCAAATATCTTGGAGCAACAGTAACAAATATAAATTATACTCGGGAGGAAATGAAACACAGAATAAATATGGGAAATGCCTGAATAAATATGGGGAATGCCTGTTATTATTCGGTTGAGAAGCTTTTATCTTCCAGTCTGCTGTCAAAAAACCTGAAAGTTACAATTTATAAAACAGTTATATTACCGGTTGTTCTTTATGGTTGTGAAACTTGGACTCTCACTTTGAGAGAGGAACATAGGTTAAGGGTGTTTGAGAATAAGGTGCTTAGGAAAATATTTGGGGCTATGAGGGATGAAGTTACAGGAGAATGGAGAAAGTTACACAACGCAGAACTGCACGCATTGTATTCTTCACCTGACATAATTAGGAACATTAAATCCAGACGTTTTAGATGGGCAGGGCATGTAGCACGTATGGGCAAATCCAGAAATGCATGTAGACTGTTAGTTGGGAGGCCGGAGGGAAAAAGACCTTTAGGGAGGCCGAGACGTAGATGGGAAGATAATATTAAAATGGATTTGAGGGAGGTGGGATATGATGGTAGAGAATGGATTAATCTTGCTCAGGATAGGGACCAATGGCGGGCTTATGTGAGGGCGACAATGAACCCCCGGGTTCCTTAAAAGCCAGTAAGTAAGTAAGTATGTTAATTATATTAATTTAGTCTGCCTTTTTAGTAAATGAAGAATCTACGCTTATATTGTACGATTCTCGTAAAAAATTCTTTCATTTTTTTTCCTGTTAGTGTTGTTCGAATATAGAACTTTCACATAAAAAGGTCACACATACTGCAAACAGTTTTGATTATGATTAACAGAGGCACGTGTGTAAAATTCATGGTATATTTGTGTGGGAAAAAAATATGAAAAATGAAAATAAAAATAACTTTTCGTTCATTTTCAGTTGTAAGAACTTCCATCGCAATGCTGCATTACTACCTAAGCATAAAAAGTGCGTGGGGCTGTAAGCACAATTATTATTATTATTATTATTATTATTATTATTATTATTATTATTATTATTATTATTATTACTCTAGTGACTTTCCTGCACAGTCATGGTACTGCAAAAGTCAACTTCTCTATGTTTAATTATGCAATTCATATACGCACAAATGAAATAGCCTACAGAGAGCGTCCACCCGGTGACTATGGTAACAGAGCCCATCAATCATTTCCGAAGGGGAGAGAAAGAATCGTGATAGGCAATATTGCGTTATTACATAACTTATGTATTGTTTGATGTCCATTTACGTGTCCCGTGCAATAAGTAAATTACGATTCTAGCGTTATGTACATTTTGGCTAAAATTCAGAGGAAATCGCTAATAATATGAAACTGCTTTAATTGCTACGAAAATATCGAATTAAATTTTGACTAAAGTAAGAATATAGGTACCAAAGGTCTGCATCGGACGTTTTCGCTCGAGCGCCAAGTAGTTCATAGCATAATCCGATAGGTAGCGCACATACATGATGGGTAAAATTGTCACGAGCGATAAATCCTCGAACGGTTTAAGCCGAGCGTTAGACATTCGTTCTTGTTACAGTGATGAACTGTGTAGTAACATCATAGATGTTTATCATTTCAAAACTTTGCAGTGTTTAACTAACCTCTCCATAGTACAACTACAAAACTTGCTTTAAAATGTAATATAAATGTTGTAGTTTTTTTTTTCAACACAGGAGTGATTTTGTTTTTGCCACATCTGATAGATGTTATTGGATGTAAACGTAATTATTATAAACGGAGAACACAATCACTATAATGCAAGAACTGTATCAAGTTTTCTAGTAATAATAATAATAATAATAATAATAATAATAATAATAATATAATAATAATAATCACTAATAATTAGTGTATCAATCTTTGTGTCTGTAACAGTTGTGCAGCATGATTATTCGTTTTATTATATTTTCTGTGACGTAATCTCTGTACTAATATTATTATTAATCTACTGCTATATCAATAATATTTTGTAAAACGTTTCTACATTGTCGCAGTATATAGGCGGAACACTATGTATGGACCTATCATATTATATATGTGGTAAATCAAATATTGAATAATTATTAATTAGAAATAATAACTGTATATCGAAGTTTTTCATACTGTTTTATTCATAACTTCATGTTCCTGTTTTGGTATGTTCCATTGACTGTTCCATTAAACATTTGTCATTAACGCAGAAAATAAAGCCTTATTTTTACCGTGTGAGCAAAACGTATGTGTATCTTTTCTGTCGCCTTCCATACAAGATAAGACATGTCGGTGAGATGACCTTGTACTGTGCTTCTATTTATTACGAGCGTATAACGACCGATCGTATCTCACTCGAGGGTGCGACACTCGACCGAGTTCAAGCGAGCGATTTAATTCCAATGTAGCACTCTGATAGGTACCAACAAATTATCCATTCCTTGAAATCGATAGTATTAAGTTAATTGGAGTCACCAAGTTGAAAAGCAAGGCATCGTGCGCGTAAAACTTGTTCCGAACGAAAGTGAATAGCCACTACTACTGAAATAGTTGGCTGTAATTCTTCATTTTCTACTCGTTTGTACAGCAGAGGCTACTCAAGTCTTCTTATGCTACATATCCGTTAATGGATGTTTGCATTCACTTCGCTAATCTCCTTCAGACGGTCGCAGTATGAATCAGTTCTCCTATTGTTCTCAAAGCTCGTCCACTGTCTTACGCTGCAATGCCGTGACATCTGTTTCCGGTCAGTGTCCGTTCCCCCTTTTCCATTTTTCCCTAGATACGCTGTAAATTGCATTATTCTTAACACATGCCAAGACTAAGACATCTTTTTCTTTTTCGTTCTGATTTTTGGATCCATCATTACAGAAGATTTAAAAAAAAGCGACGTTAAATCAACGTCTGAAACATGTTCATTCATATTATATTAATATTATAGATTTTTTTATTAATATGTCCTACAGAATAATATCTGTAATATTGACAATTAATATTTGAGGAGAAAAATACGCTCCGGCGCCGGGGATCCAACCCGGGTCCTTGGTTCTACGTACCAAGCGCTCTGACCACTGAGCTACGCCGAATTCAATCCACAGCACCGGATCGAACTTTCCTCCTTCAATGTTTCCCTTTGTGGCCTGACTCCAAGTTTTTCGTTCTGATTTTTGGATCCATCATTACAGAAGATTTAAAAAAGCGACGTAAATGAACGTCTGAAACAAGTTCATTCATATTATATTAATATTATAGATTTTTTATTAATATGTCCTACAGAATAATATCTGAAATATTGACAATTAATATTTGAGGAGAAAATACGCTCCGGCGCCGGGGATCGAACCCGGGTCCTTGGTTCTACGTACCAAGCGCTCTGACCACTGAGCTACGCCGAATTCAATCCACAGCACCGGATCGAACTTTCCTCCTTCAATGTTACTGTGCACGTAACTGCGGAATCCCGGCCAAACAAGTCACTCAACTGAGTGCGCTCCTAGTATAATGGCAGTTGACATTGGATACACGTCAACATATATGCCTAACTTGGAGTCAGGCCACAAAGGGAAACATTGAAGGAGGAAGATTCGGTCCGGTGCTGTGGATTGAATTCGGCGTAGCTCAGTGGTCAGAGCGCTTGGTACGTAGAACCAAGGACCCTGGTTCGATCCACGGCGCCGGAGCGAATTTTTTGTCCTCAAATATTAATGTTCATTCATGATAGAAGCTTTTAGTCTTCATCCTCCAACGCCATGCACGAATAGAGATCATACACAACAGTCAACTTAATTCTAACAAGGAAACTATTCATTAGTTCATGTCGAAAATTCGAACAAAACTACATACATTATTAAATCTCCACAGCAGTTATGATTCTTACACAACTATAAAAAAATTAGTTACCGACCCTCCCTGTAAGCTGTAAGATTGCAGATTAAATATCTAGGCCCAGTTTAGTTTCCGAAATTTGGTGACGTAACCTATTGTACAAGTCTGTGTATTTCTGACATAATAGTGCAGATTTTTTTAAAGATAAGCAGTAGGCTACTGTAAATATGAGGCCGAAGAGCTAGATCATGTATCCCACGCTGGTAACCTGAGTTAGAATCCCGGCGCATCCAAGTGGAATTTGTGGTGAACAAAGAGAGTAATTGGTGGCAAGTTTTTACCGAGCACTATTCCTCCATTAAAATGATAGTGCGATGTTTTCTAGTTTGCCTCCCACGAAGGCCACCCGAGGGCAACGCTAAAGCGGTGGCAAAGAGAACTACAGTTTCGGCATATCACACCTAGATAGAAATGCTTGGTGACTGACGTAGAATGAAGTACTCGTCATTGGAGGAAACAACCATGCATATCATCATCATCATCATCATCATCATCCTTCACGAATTAGGCCTCTGTAGACCTGTTTCGGCCCCATCTAGCAGTCTTCTAAAAGCTCTTCCTGGTCGACGATGTCCTCTAGGTTTATACTGTATCATAATTTTTGGGATTCTTGAATTTTTCCATTCTTCTTACATGATCTAGCCAATTTAATTTGTATCTGTTGATTTTTTCTTCTACTGACTCTACTTCTAATTGTTCTAAAATTTCTTCATTCCTTTTTCGGTCTAAAAGAGTATATCCTGCTGTCCTCCTGAAAAATTTCATTTCCGTTGCTTTGATTCTGTTCATGTCTTTTTTCTTTAATGTCCAAATCTCGCTTCCGTGAGGGTAATGCTAGTGTATTATATATTTTTATTCTTGTAGATTTTTGTACTAATTTAGCTTTTAATGTATTGTTTATTATTCCTAGAATTTGTGTAAATTTGGTAATTTCTTGTTCACATCTTTTTCATTTTGATAAGATATTTCACAACCCAGATAATTGAAACGTTGTACTTGTTCGAGGCATTGGTTATTGTGTATTATCTTACTTCTGACTGGGTCTTGTCCTAAAAATGCCATTATTTTTTATTTTTGTGCTGAAATTTCCATCCCAAAATCTTTTAACATTTTATTTAATGTATATAATCCTCTTTGTAAATTATCCTCTGAATTGGAAATTATGACTTGATCATCGGCAAAGATCGTTGTAAATCCAACTTATTTTTGTACATTCACTCTTGCGTAAGGAGAGGGTTTAGATCTATTTAATTTTTGGAGAAATAGATATTATCTACAGTAATCTCACTAGAGGTTTTGATTTATCTAGAGAAAATCAAAACTCGAGTGGAATTTAATTGACTGTTACACGATTAGAAGAAAGTATATAAAGATTAGAAGAAATAAAGTACTCTAATACAATAAAATATTAATTGACTTACAAAAATTCTATTTCACTAATGTTACCTTCACCAAAACATTTGAACGGAGCCGCCTTTTTCAGTCGCCTATCAATGCGGGAAACAAACGACGATCCCAAAGAATGTTTTATAATACCGTAAAGAATTTACAGTTTTAAATGTTGGCAAAACAGAAACAAATGCTAGGGAAGTGATAAAAACAAACAAATTCTAGGAAGTGATAAAAATAAACAAATGCTAGGGAAGTGATAAAATTGTAGGGTAAACAGCCATGCTTGGTTGAAATATCTCCTTTCATAACGTTTTATTGGTCAAAAGTAGTATGACGTAGTAAAAGTGTAATAGTCACGCAAAAATTAGCTATGATTTATAAGAAAATTTTTCTCTCATGAACCAATTCTCAAATTTAAAAATCCATGCGCAGTTTTCTTTATAATGAAATGTAAATCCTTCATAGGAACATTCTGAAAGCAAAAACAATTGAGGAGCGTTTTTGAAAAACTTGCTAAATAAATTTTACAGGAGAGACAAAACACTATAGTAAGCAAGTTTTGCTATATCTCTCACTTATAGCAGAAAGCAAGTTTTGTAAAACCGATCACACTTTGACACACTACAATGAAGAGAAATAACCCAATTTTACTAAGACGCCTTTAACATCACGTAGAGGCCTGCCTTATGATAACGAATCCATCAAAATCTCAATTCTTCAAATTTTGCAGCAGTTAGCAAGTTTAGCAAAAACGGTCCTCAATTCTGAAGACGTCAGGGATGTTTTGAATTTACACATAATTTAATATCATTAAAATAATTATATGAAAATTAATACCTAAGGAACTAATGAATGAAACTTGATGAAATTTGGTACTGTTATTTAAACGTACAGACACTACAAACCCGCCGAGTTTGATAGAAATAAATAAAAAACTTTTGTGCGAGATCGTGCGTATTTGCTTGTTTTCCGCACAGAACCAATACGCGGTAAGTGTGAAATACCACATTCAGTATTCCCAACGTAACACACATAACAATTTCCCTCTTCTTACCGCTTAAGCGCGACATTCATTTTACTGCTTTAGGCTTTTAACATATTATTTTTGGAGACGTTTAACATAGTAATAATTATAAATTGGAAACTTACCACTGCAATTTCACCTAAATTGCAATGTTAATTATTGTTTTTAAATATTTGCAAAAATTAAGTAAAGTCTACTACTCCACGAAACTTATTGCATTCCTGATACAAGTAACATTAAGGAAGCCGTGAAAAAATCAACGAGATTCCAGATGCCGATGTTATTACTGCAGTATGTTATATAAATAATATTGTTAAAATATTAAAATGAAAAATAAATCATTACATAACCTTACCGTTTGTTTTAAGTTCGCATTTATAGACTGGGGGGGAAAAAAGACAGACGTATATCACTGCCTGCTGGAGTATAGTAAACACAGAAAACATTTTACAGCAACAATGTTGAAGAAAGATATTTTGGTGTTCCGAAGTTGGCGTCATTAAACAGAAACGAACATGGAGATTTCATTGCAACTAATTAGAAATTCGTCTTTCAGGTATGTAATAAACGATCTTCGCACAAAATAATGTACGATACATGAGCGGTATGTTTGGTTATATGTTCTCGGAAATTAAAAAAGCTCAACTACGTTTCGCTTTTTCAATCTTTACCTCGAACATGAAAACGTCAACATGCCGCTCTTGTAACGCATATTACTTTAAAGTTTCTAAACCCAGTCCCAGTGTCCCTTAAACACTAAAATAGTTTAAATCTTTGTACACAGACTGCATATCCAAAAACAGAGACACTGAACAATTCTGAAATCGATTGTTAGATTAATAATAATAATAATAATAATAATAATAATAATAATAATAATAATAATAAATTCTCTTTTTACACTGTCTTTCATATAACAACACGATGTAAAACCCTCCTACTTCGATTGCATTCACCAGATATGCTACCGGATGTGTCCGGAATCGATCCCCTATCCGCGCAGTGAGAAACCATCAGCTGACTGACTGAGCAATAGTTTGACCTTTGGAATATTTGGATGTCTGATAGAAATAGTTACCCCTTCAGACGTGTTGCACGCTCTACAGTGCATTTCGCAGGCCTTCTCGAAATCGAGCAACACGGCAGGATGCCGCGGCGAGTTGATTCGCGGCGCCGCCGGCGTCTGTCACTCGCCGATTAACACAGTTAACACCTCTTTTGTTCGCGGATTTTGTGACAACAGCGGAGCCGCGCTGGATCAATATTTGAACTGTCCCGATAGTGTTTAACTAAAGCCTTATTTTATATATTTCCGTGCAGATAGTGATCCGGTCTGGTCAATGCGAGAATCGCTCCTGGGTAGCACCGCAACTGCACTCTCTCTTCGCGTTTGTTTCACTATTTGCTTGAGGGGTTAATAACGTAACTTCTTCTTTTGACCATTATGATTATACGATGAAAGAGTCTATAGATGTCTATGAACGCAGGAGGGCGGCCACTAGAGGGAACCCAAGAGTTGGAGCTTAATCTGAGACGATTCTAACCGGCGTCGGAGTTGTATCCGGTGTGGCTTAGTGGATAAAGCATCAGCACGTAGAGCTGAAAACCCGGGTTCAGGTCCCGGCGCCGGAGAGAATTTTTCTCCGTTCCATTACTCTTTCATCGTATGATGACGCAGAATATCTGCATGGAAATATCATATGTAGACTACTTCGGTACATTAAAATAATATATATGATATGCGTAAATCACTTCGTGATTTAAGACGGCGCTTATTCCGTCGAATCCCGGCCAACTAGTCACTCATACCGAGTGCACCTCAGCACATGTGTGGACTTCGGTCCTGCGTTCATAGACATCTATGACGTAGTGCAGAGGGCGGCCACTAGAGGGAACCCAAGATTTGGAGCTTAATCTGAGACGATTCTAACCGGCGTCGGAGTTGTATCCGGTGTGGCTTAGTGGATAAAGCATCAGCACGTAGAGCTGAAAACCCGGGTTCAGGTCCCGGCGCCGGAGAGAATTTTTCTCCGTTCCATTACTCTTTCATCGTATGATGACGCAGAATATCTGCATGGAAATATCATATGTACTTCGGTACATTAAAATAATATACATTATGATTATGCCTAATTGCGAACAGCATTCTGCGTTAAGTAAAGGAATAACTTTTTTTTAACAATTCATTGATCGATCAGCGCATTTAGCGCTATACAGATCATTTCAAAAAATATAAATACAATATATGACACTGAATTGAGGGCAGCCTAGATTGGACTCCTCAATGAACAAAAATAATTGTTAATAAATAATTATTTACATAGGTTGGTGTGACGATAAATTTTGATTATAATATATGAGGTCCATTAGAAGTCGGCTCTTGATTCTAGTGGGAAATGTGGACTTCTTTTCGAGAGAGTAATGGACGGCGCCTGGAACACTTTCTAGGTTGTAATAGAACTTCTTAGCTTGTGAATGAATAAACTGTTTGATTGTGTCAATACCAGTTTCTCTGTGTAGTTGGCTGTTACGGAAAAACCAAGAAGAATTGAGTGAAATTCGTAGGACTTTATTTTGAAATGACTGGATGTGTTTAATTTCACTTATTGCAGCTCCTCCCCAGACAGGACAGGCGTAAAGCAGTAGAGGTCGTAATAGAGATGTGTAAAGTAGCGTGCAATTTTGTAGCTTTAGAGATGATTTCTTGTTGAGAAGCGGATATAATTTAGCAAGAAATAACTTGAAATAGGGAATAAATGTTTTATATTTCCTTAAGTGGATTCTAGTAACGCAAAATGTAATAGGTATACAATGTCATAACTAGCGACCGGATTTCCATGTAATATCAAGGTGTGAAATATGTACATAGGATATTTATGTAAGAAAAATAAGCTGAATATGTACCAAAATATGTAAATTCATGAAAATATTTAATATCAATATCTCACAGGTATAGGATAGGTAAGACTCTCCAGTTGTGATTTCATATGACACCCGATTTTTTACCGCACACTTCACACATTACTATTTTTCCATCTGTAGTGAAAGCTTCGTCCATCGCAATCCATGACTTTATTTTTGTCGTTAAGATTGAAGATACAGGGGCCATTTTAGTTAGTTAAAAGCAGTAGCTAAACTCACTTGCACTTTATATTGTAAGTGCTAAAACTAGAGAACTGAGTGAAATGAATGACATAACAGTACCGCAAGCACTGTTTCGCTTTACTGGATTAGGAAGAAAATAAGAGGAGATGTGGGACACATGCATTTTAGCTGCTCCCTGTAAGAAATAAAGTACCTACTAAAATCTCAAGCTATAGGTATTAGAAAGTGTTGTTTGAAAAGTGACATTCCTGTCTCATTCAGAAGAGTAGGATTATTCCAGCCGAGAACCATACTTAATAATTGCTCGGAAAATCCCATTTCTGTATAGGTCTACTAAATTTAAAGTAAAAAGGTCAAGCAATAACCTGAAAAGTTGTTTATTTTAATCTTTCAACATATTTCCAGTTTGTGCCTTTACTCCAGCTTCTTTTCAAAAGTCGGCTACTTTATTGCGGCTCATGTCAGACTTGACACGGGTTTTCCCTGGAAGGATTAGGAAGAGGATAAGTAAGGTTGCAAATTGCATGGGAACGGCTTGTTAAGACGTGTGCAGAACAATACTAGCTATAGTTCGAGACAAATCATGTCGTCCTCGTCCCATCCACCGCATGAAGGCAACGCTACTTTCTGAGTGATTTTTACAATACAAGGTAGTTGTATGAGAAAGATTGCCTTTTGTTCATTCATAATTACAGTGGGTGGTATGGGGTGAGTGCCTCTATTACTTCCTGGAACTAAGATGTTATGTTTCGTCCCGAAATATATCCTTTCTTGGGTAGGTAAAAAGGTTTTTAAATCTGTGTATTTCAAATTGTAAACCTCCCCAGCAGAAGTTTTTTTTTTTTTTTTTTTTTTTCCTTTTAGAGAGTAAAAATGAATAAAACCCCTAAATATGTAGATTTATGTAATACCAAGTCATAGTATTATGTAATGTGGGGTAAATATGTAAAAATATGTAGTATAAAATTTTAATATATTAATGGTAATTACAAGATTCACAAAGATTTGTTATTTATATACGGTTAGGTTGAAAGGAATATAATATGTAATTATATAAAAATCCGGTCCCTAGTCATAACATACAGTATTTTCAGATGCTGAAGGAATTCTTATATTACCTGATTAAAATACAATGAAATGATAGGCTTCATTACCAACACGGTATGTTATTTATTAATTGCGGAGAAAAATTTGCTCCGGCGCCGGAGATCGAACCCAGGACACCCATTTCTACTCCCCCTACCACTGAGCTACGCCAAGACTCAATCCACAGCACCAGATCGAATTCTTCTCCTTTATGGTTTCTTCCGAGGTTTTCCCCAGCCGTGGGACTGAAGCCGGATGGTCTTTGGCGAGTCCTCGGCATCACTTCATTTCCCCCTTTGATTTGATTACCTGGTTGGGTTTTTCCGAGGTTTTCCCCAGCCGTGGGACTGAAGCCGGATGGTCTTTGGCGAGTCCTCGGCATCACTTCATTTCCCCCTTTGATTTGATTACCTGGTTGGGTTTTTCCGAGGTTTTCCCCAGCCGTGGGACTGAAGCCGGATGGTCTTTGGCGAGTCCTCGGCATCACTTCATTTCCCCCTTTGATTTGATTACCTGGTTGGGTTTTTCCGAGGTTTTCCCCAGCCGTGGGACTGAAGCCGGATGGTCTTTGGCGAGTCCTCGGCATCACTTCATTCCCCTTTGATTTGATTACCTGGTTGGGTTTTCCGAGGTTTTCCCCAGCCGTGGGACTGAAGCCGGATGGTCTTTGGCGAGTCCTCGGCATCACTTCATTTCCCCCTTTGATTTGATTACCTGGTTGGGTTTTTCCGAGGTTTTTCCCAGCCGTGGGACTGAAGCCGGATGGTCTTTGGCGAGTCCTCGGCATCACTTCATTTCCCCCTTTGATTTGATTACCTGGTTGGGTTTTTCCGAGGTTTTCCCCAACCAAAAGGCAAATGCCGGGTAATGTTTTGGCGAACCCTCGGACATCACCTCATCATTGTAGAAAATTACTACATTGTAAACCTGTAAAAATGGTAAAATATTGTAAAAATTGTAATTGTAACATTGTAAAATTTAGACTTGTTCCACATCTTAAAGCTTCATTGCTCATGTAAGATCTATGGAACACAATAAATGAAATTAAAAAAAGAAAATAGGTCTGGGGTTTGAAGCTTATTATATTCTCATCTGGGAATGGGACTAGGCACTTTCAGGACTGAGGCAAGATGGCCCGGATACACGAATTCCATTCAGGCCATCTTTCGGTCTTCAGGGTCATTATTATTATTATTATTATTATTATTATTATTATTATTATTATTATCATCATCATCATTATTATCTCATTCCTCATAGATTTAAAGGGATTGGATGAGTCTTTACATTAGTAGAATTTAGGCCTATACTTAACGTTAAATTCTGTTGAGACAGAAGTTTAAGTTTCCCCAGAATAAACCATTTTTTAATAGAAAAGAGATGATGAGTGATATTCATATATTTAGGAGTCTAAATTGACTAAAAAACTTCACCATACTGATTACAGGGACGAAGACGACAGCGATGATTTTATTGAGAAGGCTGATATAGTCATCATATTTATGGATTAAGCCTTAGGTCTCGTTCCGGACTCAAAGGCGTATTCTTAAAACTGTTGAGTCCATCTTTTTAATACTCATCCATTTCTGTGTCCACACCTGTGGAGTAACGGTCAGCGAGTCTGGCCGCGAAACCAGGTGGCCCGGGTTCCAATCCCGGTCGGGGCAAGTTACCTGGTTGAGGTTCTTTCCGGGGTTTTCCCTTAGCCCAATAGCAGCAAATACTGGGTAACTTTCGGTGCTGGACCCCGGAGTCATTTCACCGGCATTATGATCTTCATCTCATTCAGACGCTAAATAACCTGAGATGTTGATACAGCGTCGTAAAATAACCCAATAAAATAAAAAAATAAAAATCTAATTCTGTTTCCAGATGATCTGTAATAATTAAGTGATAATATAATAATAATAATAATAATATAATGAAAAAGGACAAGAAACCTTGTCAATGCGTAGCCTATGGGAACTGGGCCGCTTCCCTGGTAAAAAGCTGCGCGGCCACTCGTACTACATGCGCCACGCACTTCCTACTTGTTAATTGCTGGCAGCGATAGTTCCTCCCACACTGTGAATTGTTTATTGGGAATTGTCGCCCGGGGATGTTTATCTCCGATACAGAAATAGTGTCCGTCCTCATCCCCGCACTTGAGAGTGACTGACATGTTGTGCGTTGTGTAAACACTCAAGCAGCTGCCTTTCGAACCCAGGTCCTCCTGCGCAGCGACATGGCAACTTTCACGCAGTACCTGTCAAAAGGGAAGTATTGGCCAAACAAATCGTGGCAGTTTGATGCATCGTTAATACAAAAAAAAAAAAAAAAAAAAAGAAAAAAAAAGTAATAGCTTGTCCATTTTTCACGATTAAGTTCCGGGTTAGTATGGTATTGTGGTCAAAGTCGTCGTGACTACACTTGCGTTATGGAATGCCCGCTGGTTCGAGTCCTCTTGGGAAAGAAATTTTCTCATGAAATTTCGGCAATGTGTGGGACCGGAGTCCACCAGCTTACTTACTTACTTACTTAATTACTTACTTACTTACTTACTTACTTACTTACTTACTTACTTACTTACTTACTTACTTACTGGCTTTTAAGGAACCCGGAGATTCATTGCCGCCCTCACATAAGCCCGCCATTGGTCCCTATCCTGAGCAAGATTAATCCATCATATCCCACCTCCCTCAAATCCATTTTAATATTATCTTCCCATCTACATCTCGGCCTCCCTAAAGGTCCTTTTTCCCTCCGGCCTCCCAATTAACACTCTATATGCATTTCTGGATTCGCCCATACGTGCTACATGCCCTGCCCATCTCAAACGTCTGGATTTAATGTTCCTAATTATGTCAGGTGAAGAATACAATGCGTGCAGCTCTGTGTTGTGTAACTTTCTCCATTCTCCTGTAACTTCACCCTTCTTAGCCCCAAATATTTTCCTAAGCACCTTATTCTCAAACACCCTTAATCTCTGTTCCTCTCTCAAAGTGAGAGTCCAAGTTTCACAACCATACAGAACAACCGGTAATATAACTGTTTTATAAATACTAACTTTCAGATTTTTTGACATCAGATTGGATGATAACAGCTTCTCAACCGAATAATAACAGGCATTTCCCATATTTATTGTGCGTTTAATTTCCTCCCGAGTGTCATTTATATTTGTTACTGTTGCTCCAAGATATTTGAATTTTTCCACCTCTTCGAAGGATAAATCTCCAATTTTTATATTTCCATTTCGTACAATATTCTCGGAGCCGGAGCCCACCAGCATCGTGATAAACTTTGAGTAGCGAAATTCGATTTCGAAAGCCAGCTATAGTTGGGGGGGGGGGATCATCGTGCTGATCACACGACACTTTCATACTAGTTGGATGATCGTTCACCTCTTGTGAGGCACGTGAACGTGTGCCAACAGTCGGTAGGTCTGCATTGGCACTCTATGGGCTGTCATGTCCAAGAAGCAGGATTTAAGTCACAGTCTCATTCGTCGCATTTTGCTATTCGACTTCTAAAAATGCAACAAACTTTGAATGTAAATGTTCAGAAATGCCACAACCATACTGGACTTCAGAAATGAAGATGGTGACGGAGAAAACGAAATCAGAGATGTGTATGAACTAATCTGAATTTAAATGGAATGCTAATGGCATGGGCAATGTTCAAAAAGATATTGAGCAATAGATGTTCAGGAATGGACTTCAAAGTGTTTACTTACTTACTTACTTACTACTTACTTACTTACTTACTTACTTACTTACTTACTTACTTACTTACTTACTTACTTACTTACTGGCTTTTAAGGAACCCGGAGGTTCATTGCCGCCCTCACATAGGCCCGCCATTGGTCCCTATCCTGAGCAAGATTAATCCAGTCTCTACCATCATACCCCACCTCCCTCAAATCCATTTTAATATTATCCTCCCATCTACGTCTAGGTCTCCCCAAAGGTCTTTTCCTCTCTGGCCTCCCAACTAACACTCTATATGCATTCCTGGATTCGCCCATACGTGCTACATGCCCTGCCCATCTCAAACGTCTGGATTTAATGTTTCTAATTATGTCAGGTTAAGGATGTAATGCGCGCATCTCTGCATTGTGTAACTAGAAAAGGTTTTCACCAGGTGACCAGTGACTGTGCGTGTGTAATCTGTGGACTGCATTGCCCGCTGTATCATCTCTTTGAGGGCTCACAAAGAATATTGCTGCTGTCGCATTACGCTAAAGATGAGTGACAAAGAACTGTGTACAATATACTCACAGTACTCGATATACACAATATGTTTATTAAATCTATTATTATAGTAACTTTCTCCATTCTCCTGTAACTTCATCCCTCTTAGCCCCAAATATTTTCCTAAGAACCTTATTCTCAAAAATCCTCAATCTCTGTTCCTCTCTCAAAGTGAGAGTCCAAGTTTCACAGCCATACAGAACAACCGGTCTGTGACATGCAAGTAAAAATTATTTTATTTTGTTCGTAGGGTTGCTTGACTCTGCCTGTTTCTTCGTTTCGCAGACGTCCCAAAATAAAATGCCATTTTTAACACTTGTGTCGTAAAAGAACTATTTATAAGGCAAAATAAAGGATCAATTGTTTTAGTGTAAGAGATTCTTCTTAGAGAGCCAAATCGACAGTTTAAATCCCCAAAGATTACAATTTTTATTATCATCAATGCAAAAATCGTGTACTTCTGTCGATAAGTTTACATTGCTTTTAGCAGTAACGTAATAGTTTTGCCGACCGCAGTACACGCGACGAGTAAACCGCGTAACTTCAATGTTGCGTGTAACCACGGCCATGGCTTTGAATACCGCAGAGGAAATAAATGTTTTCCCGTCGTCAAATTTATGTTTTGTGTTGTTTCAGGTGGAACACTGGCTCGTGCTGACACCAATCAGGGGAATCCCACACTGTGTCGTCTAGCGGTGAGTAGATATATGAAACAATTTGACATCGCATGTTGAAAGATAAGAGATAGTAGAGAAACAAACATGAGGTCATTGAAAAGATTGAATGCTTTCAAAGTCGCTTATAGGTACGAAGTAACTGGAGAATGCATGTGGTACAGCAGCCACGACTATAGTCGCTGCTAGTGACCGGGCCGTACCGAGTCATGTGAAATAAAACAGAAGCGATATATTGCTGTAAAATTCGTAACTATATTAATTAAGAATTGATTGCATTATGTTTTATTAGTATAGTGGCGATTTTTTAAGCACTAAAAGAAAATATAGATTTTGAAAGATATTGAAATATGTTATTAGAGCGAAATGAAGGAGAAATATGATGTGGTCCATGAAATTTCGTTGAAGTCGACGAAGGCAAATGTGGAATAAATCTTTGCGAAAGCGGTAAATAATTCAAGGTCGCTTTGGCATTGTATTCTTTGTGTAGAAGAAGTAACTCGTATTGTACGAAATACTCGTAGCGGTCATAAATCAAATTGTAAGGGCCACTTATAATGCTCCGTGATGTTGGTAACATTGTGTACTTGGCTATCATCTTAACGGCACGGTCCAACAATTAAACACCAATATTTTTCAGTGTGGCAGCTTATATTTTATTAAAAATAAATTTTTCGTGGAAATAGAAAATTTTATTCACAAAAGAATTAAATTTATTTTACACCTCAAACTTTATATCCAGCTAGAATTGTAAATATTCTCAGGGAAAGAAAACTCTCTCTAGCATTCATAGTAACACTAAATGATGCCGATTTGCGTGTGGAGGATGAAAATCGTTGTTTTGAGAAGCAAATTTACGAAAAAGACGCAGTAATCTGAACAAAAATAGCTTGAACCGCGAGATGTGGCTTAATACTAAAACACTGAATTTTCATTTGAGATATTGCTGGTTCAAATTCTGTGGTCGGTAGATCTGATTATAATTTTTTTTTATTCACAGATCTTAAAATAAATAGGAATTTAGTTATTTCAAAGACACATTCCAGATTCGTCCTCATTTTCACTACAAACGGCGCTACAAATATTGATTCACAAAATCTCAATTCATCGTTGTACACTTGTCTGCAGACAACTCACATATGGCCACTAGACGACAATATAGAAAAAGTGGTTTACGAGGTGAACGTCGAAAACATGCCGATTGATGGTAAAATATCGGAAGCAGACTTG
Source organism: Periplaneta americana (assembly GCA_025594305.2). NCBI lineage: Eukaryota > Metazoa > Arthropoda > Insecta > Blattodea > Blattidae > Periplaneta > Periplaneta americana. The sequence continues at coordinate 164,553,377 of JAJSOF020000013.1, read as the reverse complement.
TCTGTGGATTGGTCGGTAAGTGACATTTGTTACTTAGTCAACTGTCCGAAGGCATCACTCATGACACAACTAAGCTAAGAGATAAAGGAGTAGAATGGCCAGTTCCTTTCACTCTCCATTGCATACATCGTTGACTAGCTACATGTTACACTAGTCAAACTTCAGATGCATACAAACAATTTGCTTTTCCTCTGACACATATCGTCAAGTGAGATGTACTGCCTGATAATAGGTATAATTACTTACTTACTTACTGGTTTTTAAGGAACCCGGAGGTTCATTGCCGCCCTCACATAAGCCCGCCATTGGTCCCTATCCTGAGCAAGATTAATCCAGTCTCTATCATCATATCCCATCTCCCTCAAATTCGTTTTAATATTATCTTCCCATCTACGTCTCGGCCTCCCTAAAGGTCTTTCACCCTCCGGCCTCCCAACTAACACTCTCTATGCATTTCTGGATTCGCCCATACGTGCTACATGCCCTGCCCATCTCAAACGTCTGGATTTAATGTTCCTAATTATGTCAGATGAAGAATACAATGCGTGCAGTTCTGTGTTGTGTAACTTTCTCTATTCTTAGCCCCAAATATTTTCCTTAGCACCTTATTCTCAAACACCCTTAACCTATGTTCCTTTCTCAAAGTGAGAGTCCAAGTTTCACAACCATAAAGAACAACCGGTAATATAAATGTTTTATAAATTCTGTCAGATTTTTTGACAGCAGACTGGATGACAAAAGCTTCTCAACCGAATAATAACAGGCATTTCCCATATGTATTCTGCGTTTAATTTCCTCCCGAGTATCATTTGTATTTGTTACTGTTGCTCCTAGGTATTTGAACTTCTCCACCTCTTCAAAAGTTAAATTTCCAATTTTTATATTTCCATTTCGTACAATATTCTCGTCACAAGACATAATCATATACTTTGTCTTTTCGGGATTTACTTCCAAACCTATCTCTTTACTTGCTTCCAGTAAAATTCCCGTGTTTGTTGTGGTCGTGCCAGAGAATCAGTTCCATTCCGAGGCTTATTTGAAGAATTCGTAACAAGCTGTTTTTTTTACGGTAATGTGTATAATGTAATATATTAAGAGTCGTGATTTATCTCAATTAACGCAATTATAACTAAATCTAAAGAAATGAAAGGTTTGAATATTTTATGTCTTACGTTTCGAAGTAAACGTTGCCAAAGCAACCGAACCGAAAAAAATTGAAATAAATATATGACATTAAACTCCATTCTTTTATAAATGACAACGTGTTTTCATACACGAGTAAGTTATATTTTAACAAGTTAGCCGCGAATTTATATGTCTCATGAAATCTCAGTTATTCTGTACATCATGTGAGGTAGTGAAAGTTGTTTAAAAAAAGTTTCGAGATTCGTTATAAGGCCTTTCTATGGCAAATTCTAAGGATACAGCTGTTTTACTGTTTAGTGTTCAGTAGCCTACCTATAATATGAGAGCCCTGTGTGTCTCTACTAGAATGACAAGTGACTCGATATTTTATGTCACAAGCATATTTTAAAATTTTCAACCAATTTACTTCTTCAGTCTCAACCATGTCTCAACAATTCACTCCTGAGACATTATGAAACCAAAGAGGTTGGAAACATTTAGAATCAAATGGTAGCATCACAATCTTTAATTCCAATGCTGGAACTAATATTTTGTTGCAATTTTTGCTGTTTGCAAGAGTCACTTCTAACGCAAGATTTTAGCGGTTTAGATGGCGTCCTGAAGACAAATCATGACAGTTATATGTAGAGTTACATTTGAAGAATGCATGGATACAGGAAGCTCATTTTTGTCAACAGGCAGACAAGAGACGTTTTGAAAAATGAGCTCCTCAATTGTTTGTACACTTCTGAAGTCTGATTAGTGTAATATGTTACTAGTCAGCGATGTATGGAATGGAGGGGGAAAACAACTGGCCACCATACCAATTGTCTACTGGCTTAGTTGCCTTATCAGTGTTGTTATTGGTGTCACTTATAGGTTCAAACTTTTCCTCAGTCAGTTGACCAACAACAACATAAAAATTATAACAGATATTAAGTGTCACACATTCCACTGCATTATGCTAGAAATGGGTTATAGACACCAGAGTGCTGCATTGGAGTTAAATCGCTCGCTTGAACTCGATCGAGTGTCGCACCCTCGAGTGAGATACGATCGGTCGTGATACGCTCGTAATAAATAGAAGCACAGTAAAGGTCATCTCACCGACATGTCTTATCTTGTATGGAAGGCGACAGATAAGATACACATATGTTTTGCTCACACGGTAAAAATAAGGCTTTATTTTCTGCGTTTATGACAAACGTCTAATGGAACAGTCAATGGAACGTACCAAAACAGGAACATGAAGTTATAAATAAAATAGTATGAAAAACTTCGATATACAGTTATTATTGCTAATTAATAATTATTCAATATTTGATTTACAACATACCGTATATAATATGATAGGTCCATACATAGTGTTCCCCCTATTACTGCGACAATGTAGAAACGTTTTACAAAATATTATTGTTATAGCAGGAGATTAATAACAATATTAGTACAGAGATAACGTCACAGAAAATAGGCTATAATAAAACGAATAATCATGCTGCACAACTGTTACAGACGCAAAGATTGATACACTAATTATTAGAGATTATTATTATTATTAGTATTATTATTATTATTACTACTAGAAGACTTGATACGGTTCTTGCATTATCGTGATTTTGTTCTCCGTTTATAATAATTACATTTACATCCAATAACATCTATCAGATGTGGCAAAAACAAAATCACTCCTGTGAAAAAAAAAAAAATACCTACAACATTTATATTACATTTTAAAGCAGGTTTTGTAGTTGTACTATGGAGAGGTTAGTTAAACACTGCAAAGTTTTGAAATGATATACATCTATGATGTTACTACACAGTTCATCACTGTAACAAGAATGAATGTCTAACGCTCGGCTTAAACCGTTCGAGGATTTATCACTCGTGACAATTTTACTCATCATGCATGTGCGCTACCTATCGGATTATGCTATGAACTACTTGGCGCTCGAGCGAAAACGTCCGATGCAGAACTCTGATAGACATTCAAAATATTTTTGAAATTTTTGAACTTGTATAATGTAGTATTTAAGCCATGTTACCCACAAAATATTGTTTGGTTATTTTGATAAGAAAAAAAATTTTACATTTCACTATCCTCTCCCCTTAAGTTCTTTTTGCAATAAACATTTTCATGAGAAAAAAAAATAACCAATGTAAATACATAAAGACGGCACCAAAATTTTAAAAGAGTCAATGGGAAGCGTTTTTCGGATATGATTCTCTATGTACCCGAGGAAAAAAAGAGGTCTGAAGCCTTTCATGCTGCATTAACAGGATGATTGCTGCTTAGAATTGTCAGTATAACAAGTTAAGTTTAAATACGAGTTCTGAGACAATAATTTCATTTCATAGCACAAAAATGTTATGATTAATGAAAATGCCTGGAATTAATAGCAATAACTGAAAAAAAATGTGAACCACTGTTTCGCGAGTACAATGCTAGTAATTGAATCGAGGTTCACTGGTTAAAATCAGGCCAAAGTCAGAGATTGAAGTAAAACTGTGAGTCCGATTTCGTAAATTTAGGGCATAAAAGGAACTGTGTCCTTAACAGAGGTCCTGGCCATTTTTCTCCCAAGTTAAACTTCGACACTGACGATGAAAGAGTAATGGAACGGAGAAAAATTCTTTCCGGCGCCGGGATTTGAACCCGGGTTTTCAGCTCTACGTGCTGATGCTTTATCCACTAAGCCACACCGGATACAACTCCGACGCCGGTTAGAATCGTCTCAGATTAAGCTCCAACTCTTGGGTTCCCTCTAGTGGCCGCCCTCTGCACTACGTCATAGACGTCTATGAACGCAGGACCGAAGTCCACAGATGTGCTGAGGTGCACTCGATATGAGTGACTAGTTGGCCGGGATCCGACGGAATAAGCGCCGTCTTAAATCACGAAGTGATTTACGTATATCATATATATTATTTTAATGTACCGAACTACATATGTTATTTCCATGCAGATATTCTGCGTCATCATACGATGAAAGAGTAATGGAACGGAGAAAATTCTCTCCGGCGCCGGAAATATCATATGTACTTCGGTACATTAAAATAATAATATATATTCGACACTGAATTTCATCTGCAGTTGATTACTATTAAAAGAATTGATAAATTGGATAAGTCAAGCGAAATATGAAACTTTTGGCGAATCGTTGGCGGAAATATGTAACTAGAGCGTCAACTTTCACACCCGATTGTTGAAACGACGGCCTCTTACAACGCTATCACCACAGTCTAGTATATGCGGAATTGATAAAACAACGGTCAAATCCGCGTATAGTAATATTATGATGATCTGCCTATAACGGAAGAAATAAGTATGTAGACAACCTTTTCTGTTGTGGTTCAACTTTTCAAGTCAGGAACTTGGGCTACATTGTGCTTCGCAGATGATCAGATAATTGTAGCACAGGACTTTGAAATTAAATATATTACAACCTGCAAAATCAACGAAGATACAATAAATTGAGTCTGGATGTTAATATTAAGGAAACGTAATACATGCTTGCAAATGAAGGCAAGATAAATTAATTATAGGAACATGACAACATATTCAATCTTTCCAAATTCTCTGGATGTAATGGTGGGCAAAGCTGTACAGAAAAATCCACGCAAAGTACGAGAGAAATGTCGTTATTAGTCTGCTGTGGGACCAAGATATTTTAAAAAGAGAATGAGAATTGAATTTGTGACTGTATTATTTTTGTGACGAGAATATTGTACGAAATGGAAATATAAAAATTAGAAATTTACCTTTTGAAGAGGTGGAGAAGTTCAAATATCTGGGAGCAACAGTAACAAATATAAATGATACTCGGGAGGAAATTAATCACAGAATAAATATGGGAAATGCCTGTTATTATTCGGTTGAGAAGCTTTTATCATCCAGTCTGCTGTCAAAAAATCTGAAAGTTAGAATTTATAAAACAGTTATATTACCGGTTGTTCTTTATGGTTGTGAAACTTGGACTCTCACTTTGAGAGAGGAACAGAGATTAAGAGTGTTTGAGAATAAGGTGCTTAGGAAAATATTTAGGGCTAAGAGGGATGAAGTTACAGGAGAATGGAGAAAGTTACACAACGCAGAACTGCACGCATTGTATTCTTCACCTGACATAATTAGGAACATTAAATCCAGACGTATGAGATAGCAGGGCATGTAGCACGTATGGGCGAATCCAGAAATGCATATAGAGTGTTAGTTGGGAGGCCTGAGGGAAAACGACCTTTAGGGAGTCCGAGACGTAGATGGGAAGATAATATTAAAATGGATTTGAGGAAGGTGGGATATGATGGTAGAGACTGGATTAATCTTGCTCAGAATAGGGAGCAATGGCGGACTTATGTGAGGGCGGCAATGAACCTCCGGGTTCCTTAAAAGCCAGTAGGTAAGTAAGTATTATTGAAAGTAATGTAACATGCAGCAGTGAAATTTGGTCATTGAAAGGAGAGTCAAAGAAAATCCTCAAGGTGATGGAAATGGAATTTTAGAGAAGAATTGCATGAAGATCTAAACAGAGAAAATGAGAAATTAGATAAATCGATGAATTGTGAAACAAAAAATAACATAGTAAAGAATAATAGAACGGAAAGCTACACTGGTACGGACATTTACATAGAATGGGGAGACGGAAAGATTACCAAATTAAACACAGAATAAATATGGGAAATGTCTGTTATTATTCGGTTGAGAAGCTTTTATCATCCAGTCTGTTGTCAAAAAATCTGAAAGTTAGAATTTATAAAACAGTTATATTACCGGTTGTTCTTTATGGTTGTGAAACTTGGACTCTCACTTTGAGAGAGGAACAGAGATTAAGAGTGTTTGAAAATAAGGTGCTTAGGAAAATATTTGGGGCTAAGAGGGATGAAGTTACAGGAGAATGGAGAAAGTTACACAACGCAGAACTGCACGCATTGTATTCTTCACCTGACATAATTAGGAACATTAAATCCAGACGTATGAGATAGCAGGGCATGTAGCACGTATGGGCGAATCCAGAAATACATATAGAGTGTTAGTTGGGAGGCCGGAGGGAAAACGACCTTTAGGGAGTCCGAGACGTAGATGGGAAGATAATATTAAAATGGATTTGAGGGAGGTGGGATATGATGGTAGAGACTGGATTAATCTTGCTCAGAATAGGGAGCAATGGCGGACTTATGTGAGGGCAGCAATGAACCTCCGGGTTCCTTAAAAGCCAGTAAGTAAGTATTATTGAAAGTAATGTAACATGCAGCAGTGAAATTTGGTCATTGAAAGGAGAGTCAAAGAAAATCCTCAAGGTGATGGAAATGGAATTTTAGAGAAGAATTGCATGAAGATCTAGAACAGAGAAAATGATAAATTAGATAAATCGATTAATTGTGAAATAAAAAATAACATAGTAAAGAATAATAGAACGGAAAGCTACACTAGTACGGACATTTACGTAGAATGGGGAGACGGAAAGATTACCAAAACAGGTTTAGAATACGAAGAGGAAGAATATCGCCGGTGATAATGTACGTTCAAGCTTATGTCGTCAAACAATATCAAAAGACAACCTAACATAGAAACATATCATCTGTTATGAACGACATCCACAACAACTTTGAGAAATCAGGTCTCAAGGCATAATCTTAATTTATACATTATGACGTATATACATCCTTTGGACTGTGAAAAGGCATGTAGTACCGAGAAAACAAGGACATGGACACAAACAAATCAGATAGTATAGATCAAAGACTGTAAGCATCTCTTCACATAATATATCATATAGATTTCAGTTTTATTATTTCACTACCCGTACCCGTGCGCTCCGCTGCACCCGTTAGAAATAAATATAAAGTAATTACATAATTAAAATAGGACATTTGATCCAGGGAACATTCGTGTTTGATATAAGGATAAATCGTTTATTATGTTACTTAATTTAAATTGTATTTGCATAATTAAAATGCGATCATTTTGATCCAGAGACCACTCATTTGGTCATAAAAATTATTTTAGGAAATACAGGAAACGAATGTACAGAATAGCCTATCAAGTTTTCTGTGCATAAGAAACTATTTTAATCTTACCTGTCCTCGATTCACTCAGAAGTTACTGTAATAACATTATAGCATTATGTCCATCTAGAGAAACTACACTTTCCAATGGTGAATTAATAATTAATTATAGAAATCGGTTAATTTAGCTTCTGATATTACTTCATACAAACACAGAAACATTATCTGTAGGCTATGTTTCATAGCTTTGGATTGTTGCTGTCCAAGGCCCCTTATAGACGAAGTCATTTGTTTTTTAATTCATTACACGGCCTTAGATGGCAGTTATTTTAATTTTAAAACTCATTTATCTCATTAAATATCAGTCCTATCAAAATTTTTCAAGGAATAAAACTTATCGCAAATTATTTTTAAATAAACTTTTGTTATGTAACATTTTTCACAAAAATCAATAATAAGCGAGATATTTCGATTTATTTAATTCAGGCCGCCTTATAACCCCCCTTTTAAATAATGTATTTTGAATGCCATATAGCCTAAAATCTAAGTTACAACGAACTTAATTTATATTCCAATTTTCATCGAAATCGGTTCAGCCATTATCGCGTGAAAAGGTAACAAACATACAGACAGACAGACAGACAGACATACAAACAAAAGTTTCAAAAAAGGGATTTTCGGTTTCAGGGTGGTTAATTGTATATATTTGGACCAATTATTTTTGGAAAATCGAAAATTACCAGAAAAATTTCGGCTACAGATTTATTATTAGTATAGATTAGCGAAGACCTGCAATTTTGTATATGTACATGCATTGTAATCACACGTGTGTTTTTAATCAATTGACAGTAAGGGTATATTTACACAAGAAAAGAGGTATATTGATGTCCTAAATTATGTTATTATGTTTTTATGCTCATTAATGTATATTGTATTTTGACTGTAGAGACATATGTACTTATTAAAAATTAATTGCAAAATAGAAAAGAAAGAGACTGAGGATAAAGTGGAATAAGAGAAGGAGGTTTACGAGAAAATCAAAGAAAGAATAGCGGTTGGGATTCTGAAGACGACATAGAATTTTATAGCCCGATATTTTTTTTGTGGGTTATTTTACGACGCTTTATCAATAGCTTAGGTTATTTAGCGTCTGAATGAGATGACGGTGACAATGCCGGTGAAATGAGTCCGGGATCCAACATCGAAAGTTACCTAGCATTTGCTCATATTGGGTTGAGGGAAAACCCCGGAAAAACCTCAACCAGGTAACTTGCCCCGACCGGGAATCGAACTCGGGCCACCTGGTTTCGCGGCTAGACGCGCTAACCGTTACTCCACAGATGTGAACAGTCCGATATTACGTATATACGTTGTATTGAAATATTATCTTATTTTTTCTGCTCTTCCATTTCTTTACAACACAGTGCCATCCATATCATCCATTGAGAAGAAATACCGAAACTTCTGGAGCAACGTGTGTATAAATATTTCTATAAGGCAAGTAACTGATACAATAATTATTTGGAGGCGTCTGAAATGAGCGGAACAAAGACTGCCATCCCGCAAGTACTGGAAGAAACAAATGATGTGCGAAACTTCTAGTGCATCATTGATTTCACGCCATAACGTAAATAATCTGCATCTTGTTGCAACACGTCTTTTCCCAGTAATTCACTCACAATCAACCCATTAATTAAGAGAGACGATCAGCTTCTGCATGAAATAATTTCTGAAGCACTTCTGAAAGTTCCTTGCAATAAATAGTACTGTGAGAAAAGTAACCGATGGAAATATATAGGCCTGCATGCGGTACGAACATGTCAAAGGAACGAACAAGAAGAGTGTACCGGAGGTAATGACCGTGTTATGCACCGGAAGGAAGAATCGATGTGGAGAACCTTGACGCATTATTGACAAAGTAGCTAGTGCGTAGACTTTTCTTGCCAGAAAATTGGGTTAAAATACGAAAGAATCTACTTTTCCTTGCAGCGCTTCTGTTTCGTCATAATCCACTCACATCCAATTGATCCAATCCAGAGAAACAGTCAATATCTTCATAATATCATATTTATCAGACCCTTCATCACTCAGCATTTGGAAAAGTAACAAATTAAAACACGTAGATATGGTACCAACATCTGAAAGGAATGAATATGAAGCGTTTACCGGAGATAATGAAGTGTGTACCGGAAGAAAGAATCGATGTGGAGAACCTTGACGCATTATTGACAAAGTAGCTAGTGCGTAGACTTTTATTGACAGAAAATTGGGTTAAAATACGAAAGAATCTACTTTTCCTTGCAGCGCTTCCGTTTCGTCGCAATCCACTCACATCCATTTGATCCAATCCAGAAAAACAGTCAATATCTTCATAATATCATATTTATGAGACCCTTTGTCACTCAGCAGTTCGAAAAGTAACAAATTAAAATACGTAGATATGGTACCAACATCTGAAAGGAATGAATATGAAGCATTTACCGGAGATAATGAAGTGTGCACCGGAAGAAAGAATCGATGTAGGGAACTTTGGCGCATTATTGACAAAGTAGCGAGTGCGTAGACTTTTATTGACAGAAACTTGGGTTAAAATACGAAAGAATCTACTTTTCGTCGTAATCCACTCACATCCAAATGATCCAATCCAGAAAAACAGTCAATATCTTCATAATATCATATATCAAACCCTTTGTCGCTCAGCAGTTCGAAAAGTAACAAATTAAAATACGTAGATATGGTACCAACATCTGAAAGGAATGAATATGAAGCAATTACCGGAGATAATCAAGTGTGCACCGGAAGAAAGAATCGATGTAGGGAACTTGGGCGCATTATTGAGAAAGCAGCTCGTGAGTAGACTTTTCTGGCCTGGAAGTTGGATTAAAATACTAAGAGATCTACTTTTTCTAACAGTACTGTAATTTTTTTTCATAACTTACATCCAATTCAAGCAGTTAAGAGAACGAGTTAACTTATGTACGGTATATTTAAAGGACTGAGCACTTCCAGTTTCATGCTAGATAAGTGCCGCTGGAAAAGTAACAAATTAAAACACGTAGATATGATAGGAACATCTGAAAGGAATGAATATGAAGCATTTACCGGAGATAATGAAGTGTGCACCGGAAGAAAGAATCGATGTAGGGAATTTTGGCGCATTATTGACAAAGCAGCTGGTGAGTAGACTTTTCTGGCCTGGAAGTTGGATTAAAATACTAGGAGATCTACTTTTTCTTACAGCACTGTAATTTTTTTTCGTAATTCACATCCAATTCACCCAGTCAAGAGAACGAGTTAACTTATGTTCGGTATATTTAAGGGACACAGCACTTTCAGTTTCATGCTAGATAAGTACCGCTGGAAAAGTAACAAATTAAAACATCTGAAAGGAATGATTAAGAAGCATTTATCGAAGATAATCATGTTTGCACAGTAAGAAATAATCGATGTAGAGAGCTCTTTTTCTTACAGCACTTTCATTTTTTTAATAACTTTCTCGCATCCAATTCATCCAACGAAGAAAAACGGTTAATGTCTGCATAATATCATATTTATGGGACTCTTAAGAACTTTGAGTTTCTTGCAAGAAAAGTCCCGTGGGGAAAGGAAGAAATTAAAATATATAGGCTATGTTTCGTACAAACATTTTAAAGGAAGGAATGGAAGCATTTACCGGAGATAATGATGACGTGTGCACCGGCAGGAAGAATTCATGTGGGGAACCTTAACGCGTTATTTTCAAGTAGTCGGTGCGTATACTTCTGTTGCCAGAAAGTTGTGTTAATACTAACGAATTTACTTTTCTTTCCTGCATTGCCATTTCTCCGTGATTCGCTCCATTAAATTCAGCCAACCAAGAGAGTAGTTAACATTCTCATAATACTTATGGAACTTTTAGCAGTTTGAGTTCCTTGCAAGGGAAGTCTTGTGGGGAAGTAAAATTAAAATACAGTGATATCGTACAAACATCTGAAAGAAACCAATGAGAAACGTTTACCGGGGATAATGATGATGTGTACATAGGTGAAAGGATCTATGTGGGGGACTTTGAGCATTAGCAACAAAGTAGGCAAAATCGGGTTCAAATACTGGTGGCTGTACTTCTCTTACAGCACATCCCTGTTATCCGGGTTATCCGTGCAAGTAAAATGAGTAACTTACGGAGATTTTTAGTTCCAGAACGCTGAAACTTTCGCTGAAACTTTATATACTTGCAAGACAAGATCTCATGGGAAAAGTAGCCAATTTAAGTTGGTAGAAATTCCATTAGCCAATGGAAAGAGCGAATGACAAGCATTCATCGAAGATTATGATTCTGTATACAACGAAAGGAATACAGCGGTGTCCAAAACTCGAGCTGGAGTGATCTATGAAGTAAGGAGACGGAGGAAAGGTACTTGGCAAGAAAACTACAACCAGTGGTGGTTCCTGTACTAACATCTTGATCAATCCCAAGGATAAAAATCTCAAGCTTTGCTGTATCGGTAATGTCACTGCTGTCATTAAGAGCCAGTGAATAATATAAGTTTCTTCTTGCTTCTTTTTTTAACTTCCTCTTGAATATAATCAGGTATTTTCTAAATTTTTCTCTCGATACTTGGTCGAGAAATTCGTAGTTTTTCAAAATTAAAAACTTCTCATGGACAAGTTATTTAAGCTGTGTTAATCATTACTCTTATGAGAAATTTTGTTCTATTAAAAGGCTTTAGAGCACGAGATATTTCAAACCCCATTAGATAGCTGACTTCCTTTCATTTATTTTGTGGCATCTTTCTCTTCCTGGCTATGATTTAAGACATGTCAATTCCTGGTGTTTAACAGTTCGTTGGAACATAATATTGAATCGGTTTTTCTACAATACAATGAATGACTAATAAACAGCTACCCTTATCTAAAGATTAAGAAGATTAAAATTGAGGTAAAGCCTAATAATTGTATCCTTCTAGGAAGAAGATGTGAAAATATCAATATTCATGCACGTACTGTACAGAAGAATTATAGAAACACATACTTAGTGGTCAATAATAATAATAATAATAATAATAATAATAATAATAATAATAATAATAATACATTACTCAGCGTGGCAATTGTTTCTATGTACTCCTAATTGAACCGTTGAGCAAAGTAAACAGATTACATTTTGTCCGACAGAACAACAAAAATTTCTTCTCATTCTTTACGAAACCACATTTTTACTGCTTGTAGAGACAGAGTTTGTAGACCGCCACTGCTTGCCTTCAGTACGTGAATGAAACACACATCAGTGTACAGGAAACGCCTCGTACCCGTTTGAATATCTGTGATTACACGATGTAATCACGACACCCGTTTTGGTCACCGCTGCATTAACAGAATGAATTTTATTGTGCGTCGAATCAACTCGCCAGAAGCTTGGACTCAAGTGCTTCTTCTTGCAGCTCACAGTGTTAATAGCTTACTATTATCCAGTTCACTTACCCAGGAACAATACATAAATTTTGTATCCGTCTACAATTTTTGCTGACTCTTAACATTGCAAGTTTATTTCCTACTAGTCATGTAAACAATAGAAATAAATATCTTACTGGAACGATTCGGAAGCATTTTTCGGAGGTATTGATACTGTGTATTACGGAAGGAACAAATCAGATACTTTGGCGCATTGCTATTAGAATATCTAATCGTCGATATGTTTGTCAGAGAGCTGAGACGTAATTCTGATGAATCTATTTCTCCATGTAGGATTTTTCTCTCTCTGTAATTCACCCCAATTCTGTGCAGTCGTGCGAGAAAAACAGAGTATAATTTCTGCATATATTTCTCGGATATTTAACACACTGAGTTTTCAGCAATAAATTGTGTCGTAGTACCATTCGAACATGTATGAATGGTACAAACATTTGAAGATAGAGATAGAGAATACTGTACTGTATTTTGATTAAACAAAAACCTAATGAAAATTATCAAACTCAAAGCGCGATATTTCCTAGTTTACGTAAATGGATGAACTACTTTTCTTCCCTCCTATACCTAGTAAAGTGATTTGTTTGTATATTACACCAGTATCATCGAACTCCAGTCGTGGAAAGAGGTAGCAAACGGTGTTTCCGGTTCTTAATCGTTGATCCAAAGGTATAGCCAGGTTAATATTAGAAATGTTAGTAAAAATAAAATGATGTCCCTGTATAATATATACAGAAAAACTTTAGCTCGCCCCTGAAAGAGTAGAACTCGTGCTCAGGGGTGGATTCCTGAATTGAAATTCATAAGTGTACAATACAATTTGTTTCATGTCTACTATGCAATTCGAATATATAAATTTAAATTTACAATTTTTCAATTTTTATAAAATCCATACATAACTTTTTAAATGTAATACTAGAACTATTAGAATTTACAAGATTAGGATATTTAAATATAAATTTGTTATATATTCTTGGGCCTAAATTACTACTATGATTAAATACTGTAACAGTGTTGCATTTTGGTTCAAACAATCTTAAAGAATTCATACCTTTTGTTTCATAACTATGAGATAACTTTCCATAACTTTGAAGATAAAGAATGATAATTATTTATCAGAGATAATGATGCTGCTTACACCGGAAGAGGTCGAGAGTTTTGTTCATTAACAGAATGGCAGGTGCGTTGACTTCTTGCACTATAAAGGTGGTTTTAAAAATTTGTGAATCCATTTGTCCTTAATGGCTTACTGTTGTCCGGTTATCACAAGTAGGATTAACAATTAAATTCAGCAGCATATCATATCACTGATTAACTTTTGAACTTCTTTACTGTGTTAATTTTTAGGAAATCACCTGTCTGACTAGTTTCGGAGTGATATCCTTCATTGTCCGAAGCCTAGTGAAGATCCCGCCCTATCTTCTGGTTTACTAGGCTTTGGACAATGAAGATCGTCACTTCGAAAGTAGTCAGCCAGGCAATTTCCTAAAAATTAATACAATAAAGAAGTTGTAAACTTAATCAGTGATATTACTGTTAGTGTTAAAAGTGTATATAGAACAATGAAGCATATCATATTCCTGGTACTCTTGACATTGCATTTTTTTAAGGAACAAGTAATCAATGGAAATAAATATGAATATAGGCCTATGTAAAGAAAGATTGAGAAAAATATACCGGAGGTAGTGATGCTGTGTGCGACGGAAGGAATAGATGATGGCCATTGTAGTATATTTGTGGGTCAGTTAACGTCATTAGCTCTTAGCAATAAATTGTCCCTTGGTACAGCTAACCAACGGAATACTTATAATGGGACCAACATTAGAAAAGAACATGCAAGGATTACAGTATTTATCAAATGAGATCATTGAGCGTATATCGGAAGGCGTCAAGCGGTTTTACCATCATTAACAGACGACTTTTTATTCCAGAAAGTTTACTGAATATGCTAATTCGCTTCTTCTCGTAGAAAATAGGTCTATATGTTTTAGAGAATTTACTGTTATTCAATTTATTATGTGGGAAGAAACGGTAATTTGTGTAGAATTTCATACTTTCTTAGGCTTTTAAGTGTTCATGTACAGCATTGAGAGCCAAAAAAGTTATTAAATATACTTTTCTCTTTAGTTGAGAGAAAATATTAAAAAATACAACCATTACTTCTCGATTTATGAGGAGGAAGTATCTTTCAGCACGTCACATCTTCGATAAATTTGTCGCTCATTTCCCGTAACATATTTTCTGAAACCGTTTCCCTGGTAACTCGAACGATTTTTTTAGATAATTCAGAGGGACACTGTACTGAAATTATTAACTTTCATGTTTTAAAGCTAAATTCAGAAATCCTTCATCACTGTTGTATCTGTTTAATAATAACACATCTACAACATTTCATCCCTCTAAGATAAATGGATTGCATTTTATTAGTATCTTAATAAAATATTGTATCGCTTTATATAAAAAGTCCCTTGCACCACAATTTACACTATTTTCAACTGATATTCACTTATTTGGTTCTTTATATACATTGGAACAAACATTACTATTGGATTTTTATGTACTGTGAATCGGTAAATTACTAGGATTTTTTTATGATTATTAATATTCTTATTTTGTATTCTTTAATAATAAAAAATTCTAGTAACATACTGATTAATTTTACACCAAAACCCTATAGTAAGTTAAGAATAATGTAAATTGTAGTGCAAAGGACTTTTTATACAAAGCGATTCAATATTTTAATAAAATATTAATAAAATTCAAACCACCTATCATAGGTGGGTGAAATTTTGTACATTTGTCATTATTAATCAAATATACCAGTGATAAAAATTTGGTGAATCTAACTTAATAAGTTTGGTAGTTATTGATTTCAATACTGTATGGAACTCGGAAATTTCAGAATAGTGTCCCCTTAATGAAATTTTGAAAGCATGCATATTTCATAGACAAGAACAAAATTGACCTCTATTACTTACTAGTTCTTATTTTATGAACTTTTAATTAGAAAAGTGAACATTTTTAGTTTATTGAGGAAAAAACTTAGAACATTTTTGTTTCATTTCTGTATCGCATGATGTAGGTCAATTTTGTTAAAGCATTAACTGTAAGCGAAATGAAATAAAATGTTTAAAATTGTATCAGATATTTGGGAAACGATTTTTTCCTAACGTAGACTTACTTACTTACTGGCTTTTAAGGACCTCGGAGGTTCATTGCCGCCCTCACATAAGCCCGCCATTGGTCCCTATCATGAGCAAGATTAATCCAGTCTCTACCATCATATCCCACCTCCCTCAAATTCATTTTAATATTATCTTCCCATCTACGTCTCGGCCTCCCCAAAGGTCGTTTCCCCTCTGGCTTCCCAACTAACACTCTATATGCATTTCTGGATTCGCCCATACGTGCTACATGCCCTGCCCATCTCAAACGTCTGGATTTAATATTCCTAATTATGTGAGGTGAAGAATACAATGCGTGCAGCTCTGCGTTGTGTAACTTTCTCCATTCTCCTGTAACTTCATCCCTCTTAGCCACAAACATTTTCCTAAGAACCTTATTCTCAAAAACCCTCACTCTCTGTTCCTCTCTCAAAGTGAGAGTCCAAGTTTCACAGCCATACAGAATAACCGGTAATATAATTGTTTTATAAATTCTAACTTTCAGATTTTTTTGACAGCAGACTAGATGACAAAAGCTTCTCAACCGAATAATAACAGGCATTTCCCATATTTATTCTTCTGCGTTTAATTTCCTCCCGAGTATCATTTATATTTGTTACTGTTGCTCCAAGATATTTGAATTTTTCCACCTCTTCGAAGGATAGATCTCCAATTTTTATAGTTCCATTTCGTACAATATTTTGGTCACGAGACATAATCATATACTTAGTCTTTTCGGGATTTACTTCCAACCCTATCCTTTTACTTGCTTCAAGTAGAATTTTCGCGTTTTCCCTAATCATTTGTGGATTTTCTCCTAACATATTCACCTAAAGTAGACTGCGCTTGCCAATTTAATGAATCGCAAACCGTTAAAGGTAAATTTATTTTTAATTATAACATTTTTAAAGATGTAGAAGAACTGTGTAAACATTACATAACATTTCAGATTGAAAGGAGTTCAGGTTAGGAATTAATCGTTTTTTTAATATTACTAAATTTAGATAAGGCAATGGTGTATAGGTTGGTTGCGTCTCTTCTGATGGCTCTACTAGACGTGCTGATATCATCATAATTGATCGGCAGAAGGATAAGGGTGTCATTCTTGATCCCACAATCCGTTTCGAGATGCATGAGCAACAGCCACAAGAGGTGTGTCGTGAAAAACAAGTCATATATGAGCCTTGTTGTCAGCATCTCGGAGCTCAATACCACATCACACATTGGACAGTTTTTGGGCTCATGTTCGGTGCCCGTGGCACGATCCCACGTGAAACTTTAAATCAACTTAATATAAAATTTCTGATGCAACGATTGATGCCATAGGACCTCACGTGTTAAAATCATCCTTAGCTATAATTAGTAATCATTTGTACCCAACAAAATTTTTATTGTAAATGATTTCCTACGTTTTCTTATCTTAATGTTTTTTCTTTTTCTTTCCAAGTGTCACAAAATTGTTTTGTTTACTTATTATTCTTTATGAATTGATTAGTAGGCCGATCTATTGAACCCTTATTTAGGGCGGCTTTTGTTTCTACAAATTATCTATCCCGCGTGAAAAGTGACCAGTGAAAATGTCTAGAGACGGTGCCAGCGTTTTAAAAGAACAAAAAGCGTTTACCGGTGGCGGCCGGTCTACGAAGACCGGAAGAAACGAGCTCCGTAGTAAGTGCGACGCTCCGGCCGGGAGAGCGCGATGAAAGCGCGGAGTACTTTATTGGACGTGAGATCTGGAGAAGGGGCCGCGACACGCCGCGCCGGGCGGGAACCGAGTGCGAGGCCGCCGAGCTCTGTCACCTAGGCCGTCCTCGATATTGATTTATCCGCACAGCCGATCTAATTTGTGACACGGCATTTCATGACTTGCTCCACACCGCCAAGATGCGAACCGGCTGCAACAAGCAACACGGAGAGCGAAACATATATAAAACATTCATTATGAAACCAAACTGAACTCGAACCATTCATACTAGCGGGTGGGGTCGGTTTATTGAGTTACGGAAATTCAAATATGGCTTAAATGTTGTCCTGGCTCCGTCTAGAAGATCGTAGGAAAATCCACTGTCTTTCCCTTCTCTTTCACATATTCCATTTCTCCACTCCTGTCTATCTTGCGTCTCGTTTTCAAAATTTATCCACCCATCATAACCTAGACACACGATCACAACACTCCTCAATATTATCCATTCCCTCCCACCGAACATCCTCATATTCATCTTCTTTCACTGTGGCTGTTCCTCGGCTTTGGAATTCCCTACCGAGTAATGTCAGGGACTGTCAGACATCAAACCAATGTAAGAATAGGCTAACGAGATATTTTTCTAACAATTATTGTCAACAATAATAGCTGTTTCAGGTTTCTCAATGTTTAATGTTTATATATATCACAGATAAATATCTAAATTATCTCATTATTATTATTATTATTATTACTATTATTATTATTACCCTACTAATATTATTATTATTATTATTATTATCATCATTATTATTATAACTATTTCTTACCAGTGTTTATTATTGTCACACTAACATTAGTTATCCAATGTTCATTATTTACTTTCATGTTGTTTTATGATCTAGATATTAATGTAATAACTATGTAAGCAAATGTATTTAATTAGAATTAGAGTCTGGCTGGGCGGAAGAGAAGGCCTACTGGCCTTAGCTCTGCCAGATTAAATAAATAAATTATTATTATATTAAAAAATGAAAACACTTCAGGGTCTGAATGACCAACATTTATTCCTCAGAGTATATATTACCCACTATATTGAGAGATAAATTAAATAATTTTAAATTGTGTTGGATATAAAGCAATTGAAAATCCCGAATAGCATCAGCCACTGTTAACGAGTTCTTCAGGACACGAAAATCTAAATATTTAAATACGATTCTGAATAAAATAATTTTAAAGTTTATACAAACGTCATTCAGCAGAAATTTTGGACCCAAAATAGATAATGTATTAATTAGAGCTTACCCTGAGCTAAGTACACTTAACACACATAGATTTAAGAAACAAATCAGATTAATTATTTAATTGTTTAAGCTAATTGAGTTAAAAATTGATATCTTATATTTATGTACTTTTGTATTTTCTATTTCTATATAGATCCTATTATTACATGCTGTATGTATTTTACCATTTACTAATGTTATTGTGCTCAATGAACTCTCTTAATTTTGTGATATATTTTGTATAACTGATCTGAACTGCGCCCGAGCACGAGCTTCTGCTCTTTCGGGCTGCAATGCCTAATGTAGCTCAAGTGTAAAGTATTAAATAAATAAATTCAATTCAATTCAATTCAATGTGAAAAGTTCTTCAGAACACTGGCATAAAGACTGCTTGCCACATCATAACTTTGCATAATTGAAAAACGTTTAATAATGACTTGCAATAAATAATTACAGACTCTGCATAAACATTCTTGTAACGAGTTTCTTAGAGCGCCTAAATGTAGACTACCCGCTAAATTTAGTTCTTGGCAACAATAAAATAAATGATCCTGGATTCTGTACAAGGATCATGCACTGCAGTAAGTTCTTCAGAACGCCCGAATTTTGACTACCAGTCACATTAAAATTGTACGTAATTAAAATGTTTAATTGTAATTCGAAATAAATAGTTTTAGAATACGAAACAAACTTCTTTCGTTGTAATCAGTTCTTCAGAATGCTCAAATATAGACTAAACGAGGCATTATAAAGTTGCGAAACTGAAAACGTTTAATTGTGATTAAAAATGAAACATTATCAGACATAATTACAATAAGTTTTTCAGAACGCCATAATCTAGATTTCCCACCTGATAAAACTTCACGAAATTGAAAACACATAATTATGATTTTAAATTTATTACAGGCTCGAATAAACATTATCCAATGTAGAAAGTTCTTCATGACCCTGATTATGTTAAACATTTTGAAAAACAGACAATTAGGGACTAACTATAAAGAACATTCGTTACAACAAGTAATTAAGAACGCACGAATCTGTACTCTTCATTGAAGTAAATAATAATAATAATAATAATAATAATAATAATAATAATAATAATAATAATTTCCACGAAATAAAACTGTTGGCTGAGGTCTGGAAATATAGCGTATCAATATTATTGTCATATTTAAATGTAATACACTTTGGTAATACAATATACCAATCATTCTTATTTAGAGAGAATATCATCGAAATGATAGCCGTCCAAATCTTGGATTTAAAATATCGGAATCCTAATCAATTCAAATGAACAGAAAAGAAAATGTAAATTAATGTTAAAAAATACATAATGAAATTGTAAAAAAGAATATTCTGCGACAAGATTTGGTAGCTATCAAAACGATAATAATTTATTGAAAATAAATAATATACATTGGATTAGAGAATTGTTACAAATATGAATACGTACCTCATGTTGAAAAATGAAAGTTTAAGCATAAAACGCTTCTAGCGAATTTACTTTTAAAATTTGGTGAATAAATTGTAGATATCCCAGGTTATGCACAACTACTGCGAATATCTACTTAGTTTATATCCTAACGAAAAATTAAAAACTTCAGCAGTCGAAGCAGAAGTGTAGTCGACGAAGTTTTAAAAATGTTACTTGAAGCATTTCCCCAACGTTATACCTGAATCTGACGCAAAAATGAATAGACGTGGCGGAATTTAATGCGTATACTTTCCGTTTTTAACAAAATTGAATTCCATTATAAATTATTTTATAGTAGCGCCTGTTTGTATACTACCCCTTTCCCTCAGTCTTTAATGCAACTTAAAATTCTATCCGAAATAAAATTGTGAACAACTTCCGTACGGAGGGGATTTGGCTATTACCAAGTAAGGAAGATAAAAACGTGTTGATTGTGATTCAAAATATGAGAAAAATTATAAAAAAAACATAAGAAACACCTGCGAAATATTGTACGTTGCGTTATAAACGTCACCTGTATCAAATCAATCGATTCTACTCGATTTGTAATGTCAAAAATGATTTAAATCAATATGGAGAAAATTGGCGGAAGATGTAAACAAAGATCGTGCAATATATTGTACGTTTCAATAAACTTTAAGCTTGAAGCTGTAAGATTCTTTCATTTAATCAATAAATAATTTTATTTAAGATGTTGGATGAATATCGAAATAACATATACCGTAATATCTAATTGAAGTTAAAACTCTATATTAGTTGGATATATAGTTTTCGACTACTTGAACATTGCGGCTTCCCCAAAATGTTCTCTTCTACGCACGGAATTTAAGATTTTGGTTGTGATACAAAATAAAATAACTTACAATTACAGGAGGTTGAAATTACTTTTCAGTACCGTTGTTAGCAAAAGCCTCGGCAGCTGTTTCGCGTGTTAGATCCGTCAGAACGCCTGTGTGCAGTCTACCTGCACAGTAAATTTGCGCGGAATTCAGTTTCAAGCTACAGTAAGTATAAAACACCAATAAATGTTTAAAATCGAAATACATATCTGCATAATTCCTATAAAAAATCAGGAATTATAACTAAGATTTTCAGATCGAGTTCGTTTAGGGTCACGCAGAACACAGCTCACCATGCGTTAGTTAATTTACAGCATATAACCCTGAATAGAAGTAGAAAAGAGTGTGGCATACGTGTACGTTATATTCTCTAAATACTTATTCTCTAAATCATGTTGAAAATAAAACTGAAGACACTTCAGCATAACAAAAATTTGCAAACATCAATTAAGCTAAAATTCAAAATGAAATTAAAAAAAAAAAACAATTCTCAAGAAGTTGAAAAGTCTTCTACAAACTCTGTACAACAAAATCTACATAGTAAGATATGAATAACTTATGTAGGACGCATGACTGTAGTTACCTGCGTTAATAATGCATTCTGGGAGTTTTAAAAATAAACAAATGAAGCCACAAACTAGCTTCATCCATTAAGATATCCCATAAAAGCGGTATTGTAAACACTTTTAGGTAAATTATGTATTACAAAATGTCTTCATCAAAAGATATGTGCAGTGTTTAATGTGTTTTAAGTATCGAAACGTGATGCAAACTCAGAATAAAGCATAAGAAAATCGATAAAACTTCAAAATTTGAATATATAATAATATTTCTAGGTTAGTTTTTAAGTATCTCAGCAGCCTATATTTTTATTACCTGAATCGTTGAAATATATGTCTATAAACTTTAAAATTATATTCTGTTCTAAATTGCGGAACTCAAAACCTAGGATCGTTGCTAATATTCATAGGGTAGATTTTGATCAACTAATAAGACTTGGAAGATTTGAAATTATTTTTAAACTCCTAGCGCAGATGATGATTAGGTGTCTTGTGATTGGTACCCGAGCATAAAGCCGAATTTTCACACCCTGTGGATGGGATTGCAACAAGACACCGGATATGCTACTCAAAGAGCAGAACAGAAACAAGATCCTATTAAATTTTGCGCCCAGTGAGCGAGGCTGAAGCGAGTGCAAGATCCAAGTCCTAATCCTAATGAATGAGACGATGACAAAACACGGAGTTTGGCGCGCAGTGGGTAGGATCGAATACAGTAAAGGTAGAAATTCTCGTGTCCATCAAACGATACCGTAGTAAGATATTAATTTTGGCGCCCAGCGAGAGAGACAGAAAAAAATGCCCAGTGAATGAGACTATAGCAAGAGACTCAACTTGGCGCCCATCGGGTGGATTCGAAGAGTAAAACCGTAACAATGCATTAAATTTAGCGCCCAGAAAGTGGGGTCGAAGGAAGATAAAACGAATCTGGCTGCCCAGTAAGTCAGGTTACAGCAAGATATTAAATTTAAAGTCCAGCAAGTGGATCGAAGCAAGGTAAATAAACCTGATGCCCAGTAAGTGAGAATTCAGCAACACATTAAATCTGATCTCTAGCGAGTGGGATCGAGGCCAGATTAAACAAAATTTGGTGACAAGTGAGTGAGATGATAGCAAGACATTGAATCTGGCGCCCAGCAAGTCAGATTATAGCAATATATTAAATTGAGCGTCCAGCAAGTGGTTCGAAGCAAGGTAAATAAACCTGATACCTAGTAAGTGAGAATTCAGCAACACATTAAATCTGATCTCTAGCGAGTGGGATCGAGGCCAGATTAAACAAGATTTAGTGACAAGTGAGTGAGACGATAGCAAGATATTGAATCTGGCGCCCAGCAAGTCAGATTATAGCAATATATTAAATTGAGTGTCCAGCAAGTGGTTCGAAGCAAACTAAATAAACCTGATACCCAGTAAGTGAGAATTCAGCAACACATTAAATCTGATCTCTAGCGAGTGGGATCGAGGCCAGATTAAACAAAATTTGGTGACAAGTGAGTGAGACGATAGCAAGACATTGAATCTGGCGCCCAGCAAGTCAGATTATAGCAAGATATTAAATTCAGCGTCCAGCAATTGGTTCGAAGCAAAGTAAATAAACCTGATACCCAGTAAGTGAGAATTCAGCAACACATTAAATCTGATCTCTAGCGAGTGGGATCGAGGCCAGATTAAACAAAATTTGGTGACAAGTGAGTGAGACGATAGCAAGACATTGAATCTGGCGCCCAGCAAGTCAGATTATAGCAATATATTAAATTGAGCGTCCAGCAAGTGGTTCGAAGCAAAGTAAATAAACCAGTAAGTGAGAATTCAGCAACACATTAAATCTGATCTCTAGCGAGTGGGATCGAGGCCAGATTAAACAAAATTTGGTGACAAGTGAGTGAGACAATAGCAAGACATTGAATCTGGCGCCCAGCAAGTCAGATTATAGCAAGATATTAAATTCAGCGTCCAGCAATCGGTTCGAAGCAAAGTAAATAAACCTGATACCCAGTAAGTGAGAATTCAGCAACACATTAAATCTTATCTCTAGCGAGTGGGATCGAGGCCAGATTAAACAAAATTTGGTGACGAGTGAGTGAGACGATAGCAAGACATTGAATATGGCGACCAGCGAGTGGGATTTGAGAGAAGCGCCACGTTCAGTGTCCAGTAAAAACGACACCGAATGTGGTAACCTGCGAGTAGGTGTGAAAGAAGACATTGAATTTTGCACCCCGAGAGCGGGACATGAGCGAGACAATAAACATGGCGTCCAGAGACTAGGCTCCAAGCAAGACGCTCGAGTTCGCGCCCGGCGAACGAGACCCAAGCAAGACACCGGATTTTGGGTCCGGCGAACGGGACCCGAGCAAGACGCGGGACTTCGCGCCCGGCAAGGCGCCGAATATGGCGGGTCCCGACTAAGACACCGAATATGGCGCCGAAAGTACTTACCGACGGGTTGGCCATGCACCTCCGCATGGGGTCCGGTGAGCGGTAGGTGGGCGAGTAGCGCCCGGGGAAGCAGGTGCTGGGGGCGCTGATGGGCGGGTGCAGCGTCGGCTTGCCGTTCATCATCTTGTCCGGCGAGTACATGTTCACGGGGCACAGCACAGCTTCATGACGGCGCGCGGTCCTGCACCGACTGGCAGGCACAATGGACGCCGCGCCGCCGCGCCGGGGGCGGGGGCGCCGTGACGTCACGCGCATGCGCCGGCCCTCCCACCCGAGCGGCCATTCCGCCGAGCTAAAAACCTATAGGCCGTGGGGGGTGAATTATGATGGAATGGGGGAGGTTACGAAACGCGATCATCCCTTCCCTGCATGCACCCTCTCATACACAATTATTCCACTCAACCTCATTCAGATCCTCTTGAAAATTTAATTGAACATTTGATTTGACCCGCGCTTTCTCCTTTAATTGATATTTATTTTTCCATACGATCGCGGCCGCTGCCAGCATTGTTGTTCATCACCGCACGCACACAAGCACCTTTCTTATCTAGGTGGCCTACATGTCCCTACCATGATTGATCAAAACCGTGTGGGCTTAGCACCGCGCCGTGCAGGAGGAGGAGAGGCGGGGGGGGGGGAGACGGAAACGCACACGGAGAGAGAAGAAGTAAATAAAACGGGAGGGAGAGAAACGACAAGAAAACAGATGCAGTAACAGGAAAGACTAAAGAATGAAGATGAAGGAAAGAAGCACGGAGTAATTATCCTGTAGGCTAATTCCTACCTCGTATTCGGGAGGTCCGGGTTTCAATCCAACGCACCGGTCATCCTGAGTTGTCTTTATTGTACTTTCTCCAAGTCCCCCTATCCTAATAAATAATCCGTCATCATCACTTTTCATATATAGGGCTAACATGATAAGAACGAGCTAAGGAATGAAGCGACTACCAGATATTAGTGATTGTGAGGACAGAATAGACAGGGCTTTGGAGAGGTTATTAGCGAAGAAGAAGAGTGCTAAAAAGTGAGTGCAAGAAAGTTAGGGGTGGCAAAAGTGGGAGAATTAATAATAATAATAATAATAATAATAATAATAATTTATTTATTTAATCTGGCAGAGCTAAGGCCAGTAGGCCTTCTCTTCCGCCCAGCCAGACTCTAATTCTAATTAAATACATTTGCTTACTTAGTTATTATATTAATATCTAGATCATAAAACAACATGAAAGTAAATAATGAAAACTGGATAACTAATGTTAGTGTGACAATAATAAACATTGGTAAGAAATAGTTATAATAATAATAATAATAATAATAATAATAATAATAATAATAATAATAATAATAATAATAAAATAATAATAATAATAATAATAATAGCAATAGTAATAATAATAGTAATAGTAGGAAACAGAGAAGAAAGTGTTACGTGTAAGAAGATAGTGTAAGAGTGTAGTAAGACAGACATACAAACGATGAATAAAAGAAAATTAAAGTGAAAAAACATCTGAACAAATGTGAAGTGGAAGAGAGAGAAATTGGAAGTGTAATTAAGTAAATTAGATATTTCATGTTTTTCAATGTTGTGGGTTGGGAGTAGTATCAGGGGTACTATAACTACAGGAGTATTATAGAAATAAATATATGCAAAGAGGCAATAAAATAGGCAATTTAGGAGTGAAGCGATGAGTAAGAGATCAATACGTAAATAAACAGAGGATAGAAAAAAATTAGTGATGTGTTGTAAAATAGAGAAAAGGGAAAAATCAACAATTAATAAAAGAGAACATAGCTGGAAAATAATGATTACGAGTAGGTAGATTTGAGAGTAGAGAAGAAAATAAATATAGAATGCAAATTATTAAGGAAGGAATATGCAATATTTAATAGCTAAGCGAGAAATGGAAGGCTGACAGTCCAGGTAGAAGAGGCTAGAGAGGGAAGAATAGATAGCAATTCAGTTAAAACAGAATATTAGAAAGTAATCAAGAAATACTCGGCAAATGAATATATCAATTGAAAAGGGTTGTATGTATTAAAGGGATGGTGGATCGAAAAACAGAAATGTGATGGTCCATCATAACTGTGAATTGTAAAGTTGACTGACAAATAAATATCAAATATATAGGCCTAGTCATGTCATTTATTGCAATAGGCCTGCCACCTGTCCGTGAAAGTATTGCCCTTTACGAAACTTGCGCTCTGTGGATGTGATTTAGAAGAACATTTTGGATAAATCAGAAAAAAATAAAGAAAGAATAAGAAGACCAAAACGAAGAAAATAAAGATCGAGAGAAAGAAAAAAGAAAAGCAGGAAGGGGAAAGGAAGAGAAGGAATAACATAAAAAGACGAACATAAAAAGTGACGGGGGATTTACGAAATCCCAATGATAGGCCTGCTCGAATTGAAGTTACAAAATAGTCTACAACGTTTACTGACTTTAACACTATACTGTAGTCTTTTTTATTTGCTACTCATATGTACATAACTCATACACAGTTGTCTTGTTACACATATCTCTGCTGGTAACTGACGTTCTGTTTCAAGTGTCTTATCTTGGTTTGGGCTTCAAAGTACTAAAAAGTAAAACAAAAGATATCTGATTGCCTTCATTCCAGTGCTCTGTTCACTGAATGCCTGAGCATAAGCTGAGAAATTAGACATAACAGATTGGTACATTCTTTTGCTATCTCTCTTCTCCCTCGCCGCAAACTGTGACGTTGCACAGAGGCTGAGATACAATACGAGATCAGAACCCAACATTTCCACGAGTTCTGCGGAAAAAGTCAATGAATGAATGGATGAATATGGGAGTGGGAAGTGAAATATTTAAAAACGTCCTTGGAAGGGAAATTTGGGCTGAAAGTGTTTATGTGAGCTCCAACCCTGTTGCTCACTTGTCTCACCCCGATTTTCGCCCTTTCATATGAATGAAGATCAGAGAATTTCACAAAGGAAAAGGGGAAATTGACGTAACCTATTAACTACCACACGAGGGGAGAGAACAAAACACGACAGAACAGCAACAACGTCGGAAAACATTTTGTCTTTTATCGCTCTTAAGATTAAGAAAGTGTTATTGAATGAATGAATGAATGAATGAATTTATTTATTTTTTTTTTATTGGGTTATTTTACGACGCTGTATCAACATCTAGGTTATTTAGCGTCTGAATGAAATGAAGGTGATAATGCCGGTGAAATGAGTCCGGGGTCCAGCACCGAAAGTTACCCAGCATTTGCTCGTATTGGGTTGAGGGAAAACCCCGCAAAAACCTCAACCAGGTAAGTTGTCCCGACCGGGATTCGAACCCGGGCCACCTGGTTTCGCGGCCAGACGCGCTGGCCGTTACTCCACAGGTGTGGAATGAATGAATGAATGAATGAATGAATGAATGAATGAATGAATGAATAGGGAAACGGAAGGAAACAAAATACGCGAAAACGCATTATTGCAAGAGAAATTGGGTCGGCGAGGAAGTGTCTATGTGAGCTCAAAGCCTGTTGGCCACTTGTCTCACTCGAGGAACATTAAATAGAGAATAGAGCGAGACGGACCGCGTGGGAAACCATTTACTCTTCTGTTTCCATGGTACCACGAATAACGTCGTCACATTACAAGGAAATGGGACATTTTTATCGGTGTAGGGTTTATCTTTAAAAGTTTATCTTTAAAAGGGTAAAAAGTGTTGAAGAAAAGGAAAAAAGAATAAATGTAAATTATATGAAATGCAGGCAAAAGAACTATTAGAAGGGAAGGAAGAAAACAGGCACAAAAAATTGAAGAAACAATAAATGAAGAATGGAAGGTCTTCTTCTTCTTCTTCTTCTTCTTCTTCTTCTTCTTCTTCTTCCTCTTCTTCAGGCTCTACAACTCTCAGATGAAAGTTTTGGCCTTCTCAACAACTTTCTTCCATTCCTTACGGCTTCCAACTATCTTTGTCCAGTTTTCCACCTTCATCAATTTCAAATCATTCAGGACATCATCCTCCCATCTATTTTTGGTCTACCCTGCTTTCTGTTAACTATTGGTTTCCATTTGTATATTTTTTGACCAGTCTATTATTCTCCATTCTATTTATATGACCAAAACATCCTAATCTTAGCGATTTTATATGATTTATTATGTTCCTATTCTTCATCAGCGGTTAGCACGTCTAGCCTTGAAACGAGGTGGCCCGGGTTCGATTCCCGGTCGGGGCTAGTTACCTGGTTGAGGTTTTTTCCGGGGTTTTCCCTCAACCCAATATGAGCAAATGCTGGGTAACTTACGGTGTTGGACCCCGGACTCATTTCACCGGCATTATCACTTTCATCTCATTCAGACGCTAAATAACCAAAGCTGTTGATAAAGCGTCGTAAAATAACCTATTAAAAAATTCATCAGCTCATTCAGTTCACTGTTATATTTAATTCTCCATGCACCATCATTCATTTTAGTTGGATCAAAAATAATGGAAGGAATTATAGAAGTTATATACAAAGAATACAGGGTGAAAAAGGAAAGGAAAAACAGGATAAATAGAAGAAAAATGGAAGGAAGAAAGAAAGACGGGAAAGGAGAAAAAACGAAGATCAGTAGAGAGGTAGACGTAAAACAAATATGAATGGGGAAAAAGAAATACAAGTGTGAATGTGAGCGAAAATGAAGATGGAACAGACAAAGGTGAGGATAAAGAGGTGCAAAATAAAATAAGGAAGGAAAAAACTAAGAAGAAAGAGAAAGGCTAGGAAAAATAGGAAAGGAATACATGAAGAATAAGTTTAATAACAATAATAACTAAAATTCGAAGAATGAGAGTGTATTTGAGGGCTGAACTGCCTTCACTCGCAACGCACTCTGTTCTATAGTTGAGGAATATGTCGGTAAATTAGGTAGCAGCGCTATCGACTTGACAGGGTGTCGCAATCTGAACGTTATAGAGCAGTGGGAGTACAGTGACGCGTGTTTTGTAGCGTTACTTCGTACACTCAGAGCGCGACACTTTTTCTCGCGTGTTGGAAATTGCTAGTTTTCAGTTCAACGTTTCGTGAAATATGGAAACGTACATTCAAGTATCTTACGCTTATTAACATATTCATAATGCGAGAATGCCCACTTTGTGCGAGAGAAGTCAAAATAAAAATAACATCTCTAGTATCGAATTAATTATTGTAATACGTTCATTAGTTGACGAGGTGGAAAAATTCAATTATCTTCGAGTAACAGTGACAAATAAATGGCAATCGGGAGGAAATTGAACGCAGAATAAATATGGGAATCCCTCCAATTATTCGATTGAGAAGCTTTTGTCATCCAGTCTGCTCTCAAAAAAGCTGAAAGTTAGAATTTATGAAACAGTTATATTACCGGTTGTTCCGCATGGTTTTGAAACTTGCACTCCCACTTTGAGAGAGGAACAGAGGTTAAGTGTATTTGAGAATAAGATACTTAGGACAATATTTGGGGCTAAGAGGGATGAAGTTACAGGAGAATGGAGAAAGTTACACAATACAGAACTGCACGCATTGTATTCTTCACCTAACATAATTAGGTACATTAAATCCATGTATTGTGGGTCCCTATCACCACGGCATGGCGCGTCCTCAGGTTGCGGATCGAGGAGACGGCCTCCAGATATGGAGGGTAGCTGTGAATATATTGAATAAGCAGTCGCGGACAGCCGATGAAGTGTGGTACTCAGCTTGGGGGTTGGGCGAAGGGCTAACAATCCATCACAGTAAAAAACAGCTTGTTACGAATCCTTCAAATACGCCACGGAATGGGACTGATTCTCTGACACGACCACAGCAAAGGAATAAGGTTTTGTGGACAAAGTATATTCATAGTCATATTCTTTATTTGCCTGAAGGTACAAGAATACAAGAGGCCTCGTCAATGTGATAATATAAAAAACAATGTGTCAATATTTAAAATATTAAAAGAGTAAAAAGTAATAAAATTTAACTAAAATACTACATCATTTTCAAAAAATTCATTCATATTATATGATTATGTCTCGTGACGAGAATATTGTACGAAATGGAAATATAAAAAATTGTAAATTTATCTTTTGAAGAGGTGGAGAAGTTCATATATCTTGGAGCAACAGTAACAAATGAAAATGTTACTTACTTACAAATGGCTTTTAAGGAACCCGAAGGTTCATTGCCGCCCTCATATAAGCCCGCCAGCGGTCCCTATCCTGTGCAAGATTAATCCAGTCTCTATCATCATACCCCACCTCCCTCAAATCCATTTTAATATTATCCTTCCATCTACGTCTCGGCCTCCCTAAAGGTCTTTTTCCCTTCGGTCTCCCAACTAACACTCTATATGCATTTCTGGATTCGCCCATACGTGCTACATGCCCTGCCCATCTCAACTAAAAAAAATGATACTCGGGAGGAAATTAAACACAGAATAAATATGGGAAATGCTTGTTATTCGGTTGAGAAGCTTTTATCATCCAGTCTGCTGTCAAAAAATCTGAAAGTTAGAATTTATAAAACAGTTATATTACCGGTTGTTCTTTATGGTTTTGGAACTTGGACTCTCGCTTTGAGAGAGGAACAGATGTTAAGTGTCTTTGAGAATAAGGTATTTAAAACAATATTTGGAGCTAAGAGGGATGAAGTTGCAGGAAAATGGAGAAAGTTACACAACACAGAACTGCACGCATTGTATTCTTCACCTAATATAATTAGGTACATTAAATCCAGACGTTTGAAATTGGCAGGACGTGTAGCATGTATGGACGAATCTAGAAATGCATATAGAGTATTTTTGTGAGACCTGAGAAGAAAAAAAGACCTTTGAGGAGGCCGAGACGTAGATGGGAGTATAATATAAATATGGATTTGAGGGAAGTGGGATATGATGCTAGAAGGAGCGATTTAACAATATGGCACCAAATAACACAACAATAATGAGAGAGAGATGGAACGGAGAAAAATTCTCTCCGGCGCCGGGATTTGAACCCGGGTTTTCAGCTCTCCGTGCTGATGCTTTAACCACTAAGCCACGCCGGATACAATCCCGACACCGTTGAGAATCGTCTCAGATTAAGCTCCATCTCTTGGGTTCCCTCTGGTGGCCGCCCTCTGCACTACGTCATAGATGTCTATGCACGCAGGACCGAAGTCCATACATGTGTAGAGGTGCACTCAGATGAGTGACTGGTTGGCCGGGGTCCGACGGTATGGGCGCCGTCTTTAAATCACAAAGTGATTTATTACGCATATCATATTTTTTTATTTTGATGTACCGAAGTGTACTTCGGTACATCAAAAAAAAAAAAAAAAAAAAAGAACAATAATGTTAGCTGTCGTCGAGAAGTTCTATCGTACGGGATCAGTATTATGTCGCCTTGCATGTTATAGTGTCATCTTGATTTTCAGAGAATGTTTGTGATTTCAGTACCCCTTATAATAATGCTCGACAATAAAACCTTTTTCTTTGTTGTGAGAACCATAGTTATTGCAGAAATCAACACAATACTGAGTTCACAATTATAATATGTCAAAATATTGAATACAATAAATAAATACTTCGTTTCTAGGGGAACATGGACAGCAGATGAGCGATAATTTCAGTGGTGTTTGTTTTGGCGCATATTATACAAATCGTAAACAATTTTCCGAGACAATATCTCTCAGCCTGTACATTTACTTATTTATTCATTTATTCACTTATTTATTTATTTTGCTAATAATTGTAACACAAAATATAATATATATACAGAAAGAACTTTATCTTGTCCCTGAAGGAGTAGAACTCGTGCTCAGGGGCGGAATCCTGATTGAAATTAATAAGTATACAATACAATTATAATTAATAATTATACAATACAATTTGTCTTAGGCTATGTCTGCCATGCAATTATAATGTATAAATTTAAATTTACAATTTTTAAGTTTTTATAAAATCCATACATAACTTTTTAAATTTAATACTAGAACTATTAGAATTGACAAGATTGACCAGAGGTCCCGGGATCGATACCCGGCCCCGGAACAATTTTTCCCTTGAAATTATTCAAATCTGCTTTACAGGGAGCTTCACTGAAAGACTAGATTTGCATAATATATACGTCACTGTGTACGTTAACAGAAAACCACAATTCCAAGTCACACAGAGATTGTGTGCACTCGTTGTGGGTCTCTGGCGTTTCGTCAGTCCACGCGAGTTGTGTGGATATAAAGGGAAAAGTTGAGACGGTGTCGGGTGGAGTTCCCGGGTAGCTCAGTTGGAAAGAGCGCTGGTACGTTCAAGCAGAGGTCCCGGGATCGATACCCGGTCCGGGATCGATACCCGGCCCCGGAACAATTTTTCCCTTGAAATTATTCAAATCTGCTTTACAGGGAGCTTCACCTGAAAGACTAGATTTGCAAGATTAGGATATTTAAATATAAATTTGTTATATATTCTTGGGCCTAAATTACTACTATGATTAAATACTGTAAAAATGTTGCATTTTTGTTCAAACAATCTTAAAGAATTCATACCTTTTGTTTCATAACTATGAGAATACAATTCAAAATTATTTCGATTTTTATGTATGAATTTTATTAATACAATATAATAAATTTGTCTTATGTTAAGTACATTAAAGTCTAAAAAGAATTTTTGAGATGGAAAATCAATAGGTTTATGAAGACATATTTTAATTATTTTCTTCTGTAATAAATAAAGTGGATTAAAATTGGATTTAAACGAGCTACCCCATCCTGTAATTCCATACATAATTACCGATTGAAATAAAGTTAAATATATGGTGCGTAATAAACTTATTGACAAGTAATTCCTCAATAAAACAAAATAATATACTATTTTACGTAATTTATTACAAAGGTATCTTCCCAACTTATACTATTTAATTCCTGACCTAATAATTTTCCTGCCGACTTACTTCCCATTTCACCAGACAATTTGAAGAACGTATACTGAGTTTTCCCCTTGTTAAATAAAGATTGTGCCATAAGTCAACATTTTCAATATATTTTTCAAGTAAAGATACTGTTATGTAAATGATATTTATCTGTGTAGAGTAATGTGTCGTAACCTTTCTGATCGGATTTTATTCATATTCAGTTTTTATGACAATTTTTACAAGTAAATTATTCGGTGCCCCTTTGCCATGCTAATCTGATGCAAAGGAGGCCCGCACTTGTGAGATGCCTAATGTGAGATTCTCCCTTCCCTCCCCACAGCGGCATGTAAGATGGAAAAGGGGAGGTTAAACCGACTAAGAAAGAAATACAAATTATTCGATCGTCCCGTGCCATATCTGCGTAGTCTAAGTTGTCATTTCTTTGACTGGCGATATGGAATGAGCGTTGATTTCAGTCTTCCTGGGGAATACATTTGCTTGTAAGGTTTCAGCCAGTGCATGGAATCAGTGCCTACCCATCATTGTAAGGAGTTATGGGAGTCACATTAAGGTATATGCACACCTTTACATACAAAAAATTTTGTTTTGTATAATTTTGCTCTGTAAAATTTTTATACAATTGAGAATGGTACCAGAAAGAGAATGAAGTGAACAGATCCCTTGAAATTATGTCTAAATTGTTTTTAAAAATTATTTTGTTTATAATTTTGACATGCAGTTTTTAAGATAGAGCCACAGTTTTTTCACTGTTTTATAACTAAAACTATTCTTTAGTGCCTGACATAGAGCTATTATTTATTTTCATTTACATTAATTAAATATTACCATATATGTAACTTATACTAATATTCTATGTTGCATAAATCATATAAAAATCCATAGGGACATTTCAAGCTTCAAAATATCTTCTTGGTATCACCATATTTGATTGAGATATCATGTTTGAAAGAATTAAATATTCTAAAATTACTATTTACAGGAAACGAACCACAAACTTTCAGACCCTAGAAGACTGCATCATCATATGTCACCCCTTAAGCAGCTTCATTTCGGTCCAGTTTCAGCTTCTTTCTGCCTCTCAAATACCTCCGCCTTGTTTTAACTTCAGGTGTTGAATTTTTTTTTTTTTGGCATTTTTGTCCCTATTTCCATTGATGCAACAAATCCTGCGATGGTGTTTGTCCCAGGATTTATGCCCATCCTCCTCAGAATTGTAATTTCTACTTTTGGACTCTTATTAAAATGACGTACAACATCATTGACACACAAATTTACAGTTTTATGACTAACAGTAAAAGATTATAAATTACTTCATTATGTAAAAACGTGTTTTCAATCTAATGATCATGCCCAGATATCTATGCATCTATTTCGGGACTAGAAAGAAGTTTATTTTAATTAATTAATTATTGGGTTATTTTACGACGCTGTATCAACATCTAGGTTATTTAGCGTCTGAATGATATGAAGGTGATAATGTCGGTGAAATGAGTCCGGGGTCCAGCACCGAAAGTTACCCAGCATTTGCTCGTATTGGGTTGAGGGAAAACCCCGGAAAAACCTCAACCAAGTAACTTTCCCCGAGCGGGATTCGAACCCGGGCCACCTGGTTTCGCAGCCAGACGCGCTGACCGTTACTCTACAGGTGTGGACAGTTTATTTTACAAGCAATGCTGGACGAGGGGATTGACTGCTACGAAGATCACTCCAAAAGTAAGTGGCTGATGACGCAGAATTTTGGAAAATGGGACTTATCTGAAAAACCATAAGCCATGAATAGAAAATTCTTATATCAAATTAAATAGGAGAAAATTCTCTATTAAAATAGTTATATTTTGAAAATTTTCATTTTTCATCATTTTTTGCGTTTTGTGGGTGTACATATACCTTAAGTAGTAGCGTAATCTGTTCCCGTGCTGCAGATATAATGACTGAGAGGATTATCATACTGTCCACAAGTTATCTCCGTACCGGTTGGATGATCGTCCACCTCTGCTGAGGCGTTTGGATGTGAGATCAGCCGTTGGTTGATCGAACTTTTTCTCCATAGGTTATTGCACTAGGGAATGAAATATTCGATCTCCATTTTAAATTAGTAACACATTGTGATGGGGTTGGTAAAGTCAATCCCTTCCGTGAAACATGCGGTAAACCGAGTCCCTCCTAAAAAGATGTGTAGGTAAACTGAGTCCCTTACAAAAAAGGTGTGTAGGTAAACTGAGTCCCTTACAAAAAAAAAAAGTGTATAAGTACAGTGGAAGCTCTTAAGCGTATATGTACGTGAACAACCACAAATATTATCAGAAAATGCAGGCTCTAAATTTCTAAGTTTTTATAAGAAAATGCACTCACAACTGGACAAAAATTACAAGGTACCACAGCAAGACTTATTAGAACTTAAATGCCCGATAAAAGTATGAAAAAGTTACTAATCATATTTTTAGAGTTCACTTTTTACTTTAAATGAAATTTTCCAAAATTTGAAAATTATCACATATATTATTTCATAACTCCACAACCATTAGAGATAGAATTCTGAAATTTTGTACACTGATTTAACATGCATTTATGCAAAAGTCAGATTACAATAATGCCCATTTCTTTCAAAACAGAAAAATTAGATCAAAACATTATTTTATATAGGAGAAATAAAAAATTAATTGTATTAAAATAAACAACTCTACATGTCTGAGAGTAGTCTACTTTTCAGAAATAAGTGTTTATTACATGCAGGAAAAATATTAAAGATGTCAGAGACACTATAACAATGTTATGGTTACCAAATGATGTAACTGCAGAATTTTTTGTTTTGTTTTTTTTTTTTTTCATACTTTGATAAAACTGGTTTGAAAAGTATTATTAGTAATCTTTTTTTATACTTTTATCAGATATTTAAGTTCTAATAAGTCTTGTTGTGGTACCTTGTAATTTTTGTCTAATTGTGAGTTAATTTTATTATAAAATTTTAGAAATTTAGAGCCTGCAATTTCTGATAATATTTGTGGTCGTTCATGTACATATAGCCTTAAGTTCGACATCCTATAGTTCGATTGCTTACGTAGGAGAATCAGACACGCCCCTATACGGGCACTAAGAAATGGGTTTGCCATCTGAATGGGAATTGGTTCTTGCCTTGTAGTGATACTTTTGATAAATGGAAATAGAATATTCTATTGATTAGGACATCCATATTTAATCACTGATTTTAAATTAATGAACTCTTCTTTTTTCCATTTGAGAATTGTGTCGTTTGTGAGACGGAACTGTCGAAACCCACTGTGGTACTAGAAGCGCATACACAAGTCTCGGGGCGGGCAGGAAATGCAAGTACAGTACTGTATTCGTTGATGGATAACCAATAAGAATTTGTATTCATTTCACCTGTCACACCCACTACCCTTATTGGACTTAATTTTCAATTCTGTTCAGTCGAACTTAGGAGAGTCCACTGTAAACTCAGTCTCAGCTGAATTGTCACGACAAAATCTTACCGCCCACTTTTTCTATACTTGGAACTGACAACCAAATGGTACAACTAGTAGTTGTTTGGTTGGTTGGAGTAGTTAAAATTGTCACATTTTTTGGTTAAAAACACTGTGTGGTAGAACATTTGTCATTTCACTTTAAGATCGTTTGGGAAACTGCCAAGCTCTTACGTTGTTTTAAGGTATAGGGAGAAACTTGAAGCTAATTTGATGAATTGAAATCTTGTGATATTTTGATTCCCTATCTCTATCATTTTTCCCTTAAAAATTCTTCCTTCTTTTCGATTGCTTTTTTATTTTTAATTTTGCTTTTCAATGAAGCATATCAGTTTGATTGGATGTCTTTCAATGCGTCTATAAAACTAGGCCTGTATAAATTCGGATGGTTACTGTAAAATAATGCATTTTATTTATTTAACTAGCTAGCTAGTGGGTACAAATTACAATTATAAAACAAAAATGTTTCTAGCCACTACCGTAAGAGCCAGGCTCGTGTACGGTGTGGTCTTAGTCAATAATATAACATAAAATTTACAAGGACAGTTATCAATAAATAGCACACGAGAGCAAAAAAAAAGAGAGAAAAAGAGACAAAAAATACATTTAATATAAATTGACAATCATACAAAACCAGTGATATTCAATAAAAACATGACTATATTCGACAGAATAAAAAGGTTAAAAAATACACACATTTGTTAATATTATACATCATGAATAATTTTATAAATTTCTTTTTTAAAAGCTTCAATTGTAAAATATTACAAATTTGGAAAATGGTTTGTAATTTTATTATAAAGTCTTGGGCCGAAACTAACACCATGTTTAAGAGCTGCACTTGTATGACATTTAGGCTCAATTAATGGGAAAGTAGACTTTTGTCTTCAAGTACGATATTCATGTCGATTAGATTTATCTTTTATTTGATTTCTGTGGTAGTAAGTTAGTAAACTATATTTATGAATTTCTTCAGTAATTAATACATTAAAATCTGTATAAATTAAATTTGTTGGATAATCCATATTTTTGGTCAGACAAATTTTTATTAATCTTCTGTGTAATAAAATTAATAGATTAAGTACAGATGATGCTACTCCACCCCAAATTATTATACCATATTGTATTAATGATTGTACTAAAGCTAAAAAAATATTATTCTCAATGTCTCCTTAGTGATAAAATTTCGAAGTATTATGAATTTATAAATTGTATTTCTTATACTTGTACACATGAAATCAATTTGTTTATCCCAACGTAAATGCTGATCTATAATAATTCCTAAATATTTGACTTGTGTGGAAGGTATTAGATGTGGGCAATTACAATAATTATTTGTTAATTCATTACATGAAATATTAGTGATAATTATTCATAGTTGGAGGTAATTTGTGGCTACGAAATCGGCCGGTGGAAATAGCGCATCTGATGTCATATGTGTTTCAAAGACGTAATCAGTAAACTTAGAGTTTTACAGTCTTCAGGTTGAATAGATATTTTAGATTGTCAGTGAAACATTCCTCGACGTTGTGGATGTAAAAACGATAGTCGGAAGAAATATTTAAGGAAACTAGTATTTTCCTCATTGATTCTACCTAGCCTACATCCATTAGTCAGACCGAGTGACTGTACTTCCTCTCAGTTTTGGTAGAGGTGGAAACCACAGCCCCTTAGCTCAATTGAAGTCAAGACTTACAGTACGGCGGTATGTATCCCTATCTCAAAATAAAGGGCATATTCAGAATTAAGCTTATTCCTAGTCTCCAGAACTGCAATGATCTGTAGAAAAAATTGCATATTTTAGATTGCCAACATGCCATGGAGTATTATGAGCAAAAATAACAAAATTATCAATTTTGAAATGCTTAGAAAAGCTATAACAACATAATACATCAAATACGGGAAACTCGGATAATTCCGCAGTACGGGTAATTCCGCAGTAGTGCATATATGATTTTACTGCGGCTTTACAATAGCGTGAACGTAAGTTTTGAGAGGCTGTCAACAGGAGGCATGCCCTCTGCAGTACTACAGAAAAAAATCAAGGATATTGATCGACACCTCTGTCGGCAATACAGTGAAACATCGAAAGTTGGCTGTTTTTCGTGTTTTGCTACACAACTGTGAAGAAAGTGAGCAGTAAAGGCTTTACCAATAACCAAAAATGTATTTAAAAATAGGCTTAAGGACTTTACTAATAGACTGTAGTATATTATACACACTATTTAAAGGGTGTAATTGATATTTTATTTGAAGTATTATATCAGTGAGGAAGTGTGTTATGTCAGTGAAGTGTGTAGTGTCAGTGAAGTCTATTGTGAAAGTGAAGTGTGTTTGTGTCAGTGAAGTGGCTGTGCAAAGTATTTGAACAGTGAAATAGTTAGAAGTGTTAGTGAAATCAGGTAGAATCAGTGCAGTGAGTGAGTTGACAGCGAAATAAATGTAGTGCCGAAAGGTACTTGTGCAGGTATGAACCTGTCACACTCGTGGGTCTTAGTTCGAACTTAGGGTTAAGATACAAATTAGATTTACTTTAAATGTTATTTTAAGTGATCATGCTTCATTTAATTTAGGATGCTCATTATTATTATTATTATTATTATTATTATTATTATTATTATTATTATTATTCTTATTAGTATTATTATTAGTATTTATCATTAGTATTAATTGTTGTTTTTTTATTAGTTCTATTTATTATTAATTGTCATTATTGAGTGTAATTAGTTACCACTGCCACCGGGTATATACCTATTTGCGGTGTGAATAAATATGTACATACATTGTTACATATAAATTGTTCCTTTTATGTTACTTTCATAATGTATTTCATAATTACTTATGACTGCGGAATTAGCCAAGTCCTATTGCGGATTTATCCGCACTGTTGCGGAATTACCCAAGTTGTTTTTTTCTACTTTAATGTATGTACAACTAAATATATTTGCATTTTAGTAAGTCTCTTTATCTCATTTGGTAATGAAAGGTTTCGTCCATGTCTACATACCTTGATGATATTTTTCAATAAACATTTTGATAAAAATATGATAGATTTACTTCTTAATATTGCGAAATTAGCCGAGTCTCCCCTATACCTCCACATATTTTATCAGGTATACTAGGACTCAGTTCATTAAACACAGAATAAATATGGGAAAATGCCTGTTATTATTCGGTGGAGAAGCTTTTATCATCCAGTC